>JAULKM010090965.1:0-11236 GCA_032355605.1 Rubia tinctorum
ACTTTTCGTTCATAATTTTGAATCAGTTACATATTGTGATAGAGCGCGCCAGAATTGTGACCTTCTACGACTGCGGGTCTATCTACTTTAAGATGATAAACTATATAACATCATTTTTAAAATTAGAATTTCCTTAACTAATTACCTAACATCTAGCGGGAATTCTGCGTACATGGTGATTTAACGCACTGCATGCTTGCTACATGAATTGTAGTATGTCCGCTAATTCTTCATGAGCTGCCAAGAATGCATGGATTATCGTTGTTCCTCTCCATCCATCCCGTGTGGGACTCGACTGTGCACACCATGCCGCCACTCCATGTCCTGAATTGCTACAAAACACCGCATTTGTTATTATTGCGGTGCGATCCTAGAACAGATGGTCTACACAGATGTCTTTTTTTAACCACCATAGGTTAATGTCTCCCGTCATCCTAATCTCCTTAATTGGGTCTCATAGTGTCCGTTTGTTGGGATGATGTTTGAAGCTCTACATCGGTCATGGTTGTTTGGGCCTTAGTTGGTTTCCCTTTTTTTGCACACCTTATTAGTGATTCAATCTCTACTAATGAATGGTCAAGCGAAGCTGGGACTTGATCTAATGTTGTTATATTTCTTGCGCATCGTATTGCTCATATAACAAAGCATGCGAGTTCTTTATCTTCTCTCTCCGGAGCTATCTTGAACCACTGTTGTAACCATACTTTAGGGATACAAGTATGATTGAGTTGAAATTCAAACCCAATCTGCTCTGCCTCTATACCTTTTTTTAGCAAAGTCGCATTCAAAGAGCATATGCTCTACAGACTACTCAGCTGTTGAGCACATTGGCACTTTGTCGAAATATTCATTCTTATTTTCCTAAGATTCGGACTTGTCGAGCATGCCCCTTGAATCATTCTCCAGATAAGGAATTTTATTTTTTCTGAGATATTATTATTCCAGAGACATTTCCACATGTTTATTTCTCTGGAGTTGGTTTGTTGTACCGTGGAAAGCAATGGTCCTGCTTTAGCCTTTGCTTCTCTCGTCATATGGTATCCTGATTTGACTGTATGTTTCCCTAATTTTTCGTTATCCCAGCCTATATAATCCTTCTCCCCAAAGTTGAGGTTCGAAATGTGAATCTTGACTATTTCCTAAATGGTGCGCTTGGGAAGAGCACTCTTAGAAGTGGTATTCTCCAGGTTTTGTGTGTGTCAATGAAGTTGCATGCTTTAAAACCAAGGGATGGAATATTTTCCTCTCGAAACGGGTTGGGTTGGCCTGGTTTAGGATCCAATTTTGATGGATATCCACTGTCTCTCCTGTCACGATATTCCACTTTAAGTGTGGTTTTATCAGCTCCAATCCTCATAAGATTCCTCTCTATCCCCACGAGTCTCCTTGCTTTTGTCGCGTTTGTAATAGACTCTGCTTCTCGCAATACTTTGCAAGGAAGAATTTTGAGAATGACTCTTTATTCATTAGCAACGACCATGCTTGCTTCCCTGGCATAGCTAGACTCATTTATGAAGTGGATCTCATCCCGAGATCGCCCAACCACTTTGAGGTATATATCTTTGACCATGATTTCCAGTTTATCCCTCTACCTTCCGGGTCTCTTGCCTAGATGAACCTAGCTATTTGTTTGTCCACCTGTTTGGCAATTGTTTTCGGGATAATAAATGTCCCAATGGTATATTGTGATAATGTGCAGAGCACATGTTTGCATAATGTGATTCTGCCCATTATCGATAGATCATTTTTCCATCAGGCACCTGTTTTGGCCATAACATTCCTTTGCAACCCTTTGAACAATTTGACCTTTGAACCCTCAAAATTGATATTGTGGCTTAGATACTTCCATTGTAGGAGATATGTCTTTATGTTGATGGTTTGCTTGATCAAGTTTGTTGTGTAGGTTGTTGCATTTGGGCTTATGAGAAAAGATGATTTCTCAAAATTAAGGCGTTGCCCTGAGTATGCCTCGAACATGTTGATTGTGGATTCTAGTTTCCTCATTTCATTAATGGTTACTTCAAAATAGGATGCAGTCAATAGCGAAAATAAGGGTTGATACGCCTGAAACCCCTACTCCACATTGTATTCCTTTGACACAGGATACATACGAAGGGAGATAGTTGACACCCTTGACGTAATCCTTGTATGGGTTTGAATGGTTGTGAGGCCTATCATTGAATTTGATCGAGTACGTGACCGTGGTGATGCATTCAATTATCCAATTTATCCACTTAATTGGAAAACACATCCACCCCATGACATTCCTGAGAAAGTCCCAGGAAACCCGATCATATATTTTGCTCATATCGATTTTGAGTGCTGCAATTGCAGTTTTCCCCATTTTTTGTTTTCTCACCTTCTCAATGAGCTTGTGCGCTATTAATTTGTTCTCTACTCTTGATCTTCCTTTCACGAATGCGGTTTGGTTCCCGGAGATGAGATACCCCATTATTTGTTTTGGTCTATTCGGTAGTACTTTTGCTATCACTTTATATGTAACATTGCATAAACTAATTGTCCTTATATCAGCATATTTAGTTGGTACCTTTGTCTTTGAGATCAGTGTGATATTGGTGGAGTTCCATTCGTTGAGCATCCTTCTTGTTGTGATGAATTCCTGGACAGCTTTAGTGAGATCCTCCCCAACTTCATTCCAGTAGTGTTGGTAGAATCATGTTGGGATACCATCCGGCCCCCAGGTCTTCCACTTTCCCATTTGGAAGAATGTCTGGCGTTACACCGGCTGCCAATTTGCTTCTTTGGTCATTATTGACCGTCGGTTCGATGAGTTGTAGTACGTCGTTGACTGTTAACTCCCCAAACACGTCCCGTGGCATGAAAAATTCCTTTACAAAAGCTATTCTTACATGTTCCACCACCATATTTTGCAGTTGTTCTGGATCAGTTATCCATATCCATGTAAGGTTGTTCTTACATTTGCATTTTCTGATTCCTCCCTTGTTTCTTTCTCGCCCACTTATGGAAGAAGCTGGTGTTCCTATTACCTTTTGTATACCCACCTTGTCTTTGCTCTCTGCTTCTAGAAATAATTTTTTTTAGTTAGTGGGTCTTTCAATTCCTCACAGGTTCGAGCTCATTCCTCATCCGTAGTCTGCCAATTTCACCCTCCTTTCTTCTAATCATCTTTTCTAGACAGCCCAGATTCTCTCTGCTCCAATTGTTCACCCTCCTCATCGTGGCTGCGAGTTTATTTTCCAGGGTCAGAATTTGGCCATTCGGAGTTGTGGATGTGCATCACCCTCCTTCTTTCATGACTTCTTTGACCTTATCATTTCAAATCCAGAAGGATTGAAATTTAAGTTTTTCTTGATTTCTCGAATTGGTGCCTTAGTGATGAGAGTTCAATATGAGTGACCCATGATCTAAGTTCATCATGGGGAGATTCCTGAGCATATATGTTGGGAATAAGTTGAACCATGTTGGGAATGAGTTGGTCCCCCTTCCAACCATCTGACTATGTGAACCACTGCCCATGGTTGTGTAGCTCCTGTAGCTCATTCATATGTCACCTCTGTCAAAGCTGCAGTTTGATAATCACTTGTAATATTTCCTCCTCCTTTGTCTCCCATAACTTGGTTGTAGGTTCCTAACAAGAGTGGCAGTGAGCTGCATAGTAGCTCAGAGCTCAGATCATCCCATACTTGTTCCCTATTCCTTCTATCAGGATTTCCATACAGCAAAACAAGCTTTCATCCCTCTTTCATTAGGGAAATGATATTATATGATATGGAATTTTGACAACTTTCTGTTACTTCTAGATGGAGTTGCTGTGTCAGGCTATACATAGACCACCACTGGCACTGGTAGAATCCAATATTTTCCAATTAGTAAAGTACGACTTGTCCGACCACTACTAATCTTACTACTATTACATTTAGTTTCCATGAGAAATAAATATTGGGTTTATTTTGTGAGACGAGTGCGTTTAGAGTACTTATTGTCGGAGGGTGCGTCTGCCCTCTGCAGTTCCAACTGAGTAGATTCATACTACCTGGTGGTTATTTTGGACCAACCACTGAAGTAATTGTGGAATCTTCACTTATGTTCATTACTACAGAGACCACATACTAATGAGTGCGGGCTCCCACAATTACCATTTTCCCTTGCTCAATCCCAACACTTTGATCAATTTCTGGGAATCTCTCTACTGCCTTAGGCAGTTATTCTTCATTTGCCACATCAGTTGTGTCAGGTTCTTTTGTGGAAGGCAATATCTTCCAATTCGAACTGAAGATTCCTATTCCTCTTATCTCCCAGGTCCTCTGCTACCGGCATAAATTCCTCCATTGTCCAACTCAAAACTTTATTCCGGTGGGTGGTAAAATTTTCTGCGCGGCTTCCCCCTTCAGCCACTGCTTCTGTTGGTGCTTTTTCCAGTGTTTGTATGTTTGTGGTTCCACTTGGGCTTGCATAGACCATCTTCAGAAATAGAAATGCCGCTCCTCTTGGATGATGCATGTTCCTCTCTAACATTAATTTTGTCGCTATAGTGGATTTTGATGGTACACACCTTGCTCTAGTACCACACCTTGCCCCTCCCCGTAGACCAACATTTTACTTGAACTTGCTTGCACATTTTGATTGTTAATGTACGATCCCAGGATCGATTCTTAAAAAATGGTGGTTTTCTGTGATTTCTACACATGATCGATTTTAAGCATACATGGTGTGAATCCTACCCTCATTCTTTTCTTGAGTTGGGGGTACCTTCCCTATTTCCTATTATTTTTACCTCCATAATTATGCAGATTCACTCAAAATCAACACCTCCATTCCGATACCCCAACTAGTTGGTTCTCCATATTTGCATCTTTTCCTTCCACCTATATGTCTTTGACTTCTTCATTGATTGGCGCCTCCTGATCAGATTGACACACCGTTGGAGGTTTATGAATTGTGAAGGGCATCAAGGATTTGTGGGTTCTGAAGGGCATCAATAATTGTTGTTATGTGGTATCAGAGATCACTAGGTGAGAATGCTATCGAGGTATTGTTGGATGAGAGGGATCCCCTGAAATGCCCGCTTCCATTCAAGATGCTGTGATATTCGGCCATAAGCGACCCCTATTCAACATTCTCCATATTAACGCACCTCCACCTCCACTTTGTTGCCTTTTTCGGCCTTTGCGCATAAGGTGATTTCATCCTTTCCATCTCTTCAACTGCCGCAACATTAGAGTTGACCTTGTGTGCCTCCATTGCTAAGTTAATATCCGGTGCTTGAAGGGGTGCATTGCCGGCTAGGTTTGGGTGTTGTCGATGGTGGTTGGGTGCTGGGGGTCTTCAGGCGTAGCTCCACCACTACATTTTCTATCAATTGAGCAGAACATCGTCGTCCCCGCTTCCATGGTAAGTGTACTTTGGGTTTGAGTCATGTATATTTTTATGGCTTAATAAGGATTGGGCTTGGGGTTGCTGATGGTTTAGATCTTGATTTCCTACGTTATGGATTAAAATGATATGTTGTGGTTATTGAAATTTCTTCACGTGGGCTATTTACCATTGTTTAGGCTGGGTGTTTTTTTGGCTTGTAGTGGTGAGATATTTTGGGTTGGTGTGCTCATGAAGTATACTTTTGTTGTGGTTGAATTTTCTATTTTCTGTGGGGTTTTTTACTGTTGAATCTAGATTGGGTATTGAGTTTTGATAAGTAGAATTATGTAGGCGATCTCGGCCCATTTGTGTGTCAGGTGGGTAAGGTGGGTTTGTTTATGCTGAAAGAAGGTTAATGTGTATGTGGCTCACATGCAAAGCCACATTACTTTGATCTTGACTAGTGGCTATGCTATTCCTTTGGCCATAAGGTGTATGGATGTGATTAACATAATTAGGAAATTTTTTAGGTAAGATTTTATTACCTTCTTCATTTGGTCATGTCAAGCATGTCAGAGCCCCCTCTTTTCCCAGCTGTTTGCCGGCTTCCACCTGCCCCCTTTCCATCACACTGAACACTCTCCAGGGCCTTTAATTCCATTAAATATTACAACCCTATTATTTTTATGGCCTAATTTGTTTCTTTTCCTCTCACTCGAGTACTAAACCACATGCTTTTCCCCTTTTCCCCTTTTCCTTTTTCCCTTAATGTCTCTTTGTAGACTTTCCTCCAACGAAAGACCCCTCAATGAATGTTCACCATTAATACTGACTTCTCCACCCACTTGTATTGCTTCTTGTGGAGTGTGTTCCTCTTTAGGGTCTGAATCATCACTGAGGATCGTAGGCATAGATCGTACCTAACATCTTTATCCTCCTTTTACTTTCTGCGAATTTCCTCAATCCTCTAAATTGACTTGGCGATCCTCTCTTGTAGCATCTCTGGACCTGCACCAATTAATAAGGTTGGAACCCTGTCAGGGTTGCGAATAAGCCCCCCATCCACATTTATTGTTTTCAATGACAGAGAATTTTCATCATGATCTCTTGCCACGTCATCCGCCGGAGTCCAATTTTCTACGATCGACATACATGTATTTAAGCCATTCTGTTCAATCAAGCTTGGGATCTCCGCCACATTATTTTCGGCTTCTTCTCCTAAATATTCCCCCCTCGCCATATCGTCGTTCTGAAAGGTGGCATAGAGATAAATCAATAACTATTGTGGGTTTAACTCCATGTTTTCTGGGCCACGTTTGGCTGGTAATCCTGTTGGTGCTACCTCCGGTATTGACCCGATGAACATATCAAAGTAAGAGTAATTATCTGATGACGAAGAGTTATTTCCTTTGTCTCTTTGTTCATCCCACTGTTCCAGCAATTCCCTCAACTACGCCTGCTAATTCATTTGACTGCTCAGGAAATTCAGATCATATCCCATATTTTCTGGGTCAGCTTCCTGCGACCATAGAACTATATCCTCATGGTACTGAAACCCATTAGGGATATAATTATGTTTGCCTTGAAACCTTTGCTCATTGGTTCTAAGAAAGTCCTCAAGGATTCTCGTGAACCTTCTTGCTTGTAGATTCCCATGTAGCCTCATTGACACCAGAAATTGCTCCTCGATGTTATCCCTTAAACTATTTACTCCTTGTTCTTGACTTAAGGATGCAAATCTTTGTGCGACAAAATACTCGAGCATAGCATTATCTTGGAATCAACATCAGAGCATAGTGTGGTCTATCCATTCACATCTCTTACACAGTCAGTGCAGCATTTTGTATCCAATAGCTATCAACTCTATCCCTCCCCTTTTTAGTTCTAAGTAAAAACCTGGAACAAGGGGTTGGTGTATGGGAACCCAAACGCGACGTTGGTATAATATGCATTTTCGATTGATGGCATACCCTCAAAGATCACTTATTATGTTGTTCCAACTATGGTGGCATATTTAGCCGCCATCTTAGGGTAGAGGTACTATAAGTGAAGCCCGTAATTTCTAATCCATAGCAATATGTGAGTAACACGTATATGTGAAAACAACATCTCAGGGACCTAATGATTCAAATCCAGCAGACCTCCTGCCACTGCCATTAGACTGTTGTGAAGAACTACATTCATATGTAGGCGGCTGTCAAATCTAAGCACATAAAACCTCCTTGCTTTGGCCATGACTTTGACACCTCTTCTCCAATATTCATCAATGTGCTCTTGCATTCTAGCTGCATTGAACTGCCTATAGTCTAGAAAGAAACCCACTAAGAAGTTGGCATATTTTATTATTCCATTATTGTAGTCGTCGGCATTCCCGATTAGCACCGACCCTCCTCTTTTTGGCCCGGACATATTTCGGTTGAGTTCTAAACCAAGTGGTACATCCTTGTGTTCTTCCGAGAATTCTGAGCCATGTTGTGAGTCATCCGTTCAATGGTCCTCCAGAATCTTACGCGACATATTCCTAATTCCTTACTTCCTTTTGCAGTCTTTATCTCCTTTTATTTAGAATATTCTCTTGGCTTTGGTTTGTGCTTTCTGGTATGGTTTACAATGATAGCTTGGTTGGTTTGTGGTATATTTTGTTGTGTTTGTGTGGTATTTGAGACTGACTATTTTCTTGTTTATGTTTGGGGATAGGAATTTACTTGATCACGGGCTCAGAGGCTATTTTTACTTTGGTGGATTCTTTTTCTGCTTGAGTTTTTGATGGATATGGATTGTTGGTTGTGATTGCTAGATGGTCTGTTATAATGAGGAACTATTTGTAAAACTCTGCTACAGAATTGGTAAACTAGGAAAATTATCTGCTTGTTGCTTTGGACAAGAATAAGGATGTTTTGAGTTGGTACTGTTGCTCTCAAAGTCCTAGAGAGAGTTGGTGGACCACACTGGAGATTAAGTGGTGTCTAGTCTTCGTCTAAAAATCTGAGCTTGGATGGAAATGTAGATGTTGTATATGGTAGGAATTGATCCTCCAACCAAAACCTTAGGGATGGAAATAGGGTGGGGCGGGTGCGGATTATGGTACCTCTATATCCATGCTTACCTAAAAACTTTATGTCTGTACCTGTCTCATCAACCCATGGCAGGTACAACAACAATATCCACCCCACCCCTATTGGGTATTATAAAAAAGAGAAAAGTGCTTCTATAACTCTACTTAATTCACATAAATGCCAATATAACCTTTTGATATTTGAAAGTGCAAATATAGTCCTAGATAGTTAGTTTAAGTGCAAATGTACCCATTCCGGCATATTTAGGGCAGAATTGGGTGAAAAGTAGATTTTACCCCTCTAAATTTTTTTAAAAAATTGACAGAGGAGTAAATCACAGTTATACCCTCCAAAACCCTTTTCTTTCTTCTCCCCCATTTCTTTCTTCTTCTCCGCCATTTCTTTCTCCTCCTCCTCAACAATCCGCCACCACCTAGCTGCCCTAACTCCACCTCGTTGTGAAACCCAATTCTTCCCGTCGTGAAACCCTTTCTCTTCTTCGCTTCTTCCAGCGTCGTCTTCCGCCATCCTTCATATCTCGGATTCTTGATTTCGTGGGCTTATCCTCAGTAGGTCAGTGTCATTGAAGTAGCTCTGGGCTGGTGAAGTGGAGGAGATTTTGGACTGGTGGAGTGGCGGGCTGTCGAGCTTTACAAGTTAGGGTTTCTGGGGCGGGATAGTGTTTCATAGGGGTAGGGAGAGGCTGGGGGTAGGGGTGGTGGTTGCGGGAGGTGGTGGATTAGTGGGCTAGCAAGATTTGCAGGATTGGATTTCTTGACAAGATTGGGTTCCACGTAGGGGTGGGTGTCGGGTTGGTTTAATCGATTTTTGGTTTATTTGGTTCGGGTTATTCGGTTTTGCCCCTAAAAACCCAAAACCAAAACCGACACAAATAACCCGAATAACCCGAATTATCGTAACCGAACTCGGAATTCGGTTTTGGTTTAAAATTGAATTCAACCCGAATAAACGTAATTGAGTGTATTTTTTTAAAAATAATTACTAAAATTGTATAACTTAATTTATAATTAAATAAAAAACATGTAATTTAATTTCTACTTCATCAAAATCAAGTTTTAAAATAAAAATCTAACAAGTACAATACAAATTCACCATAACAATTTTGACATTACATTTAAGATTAAAGAAAAATAGTTCGTTTTAATATTCATCTTCAAAACCTTCACATTCTTCAAGCCTTCAAGCACTCTATATTCACATTACCTTCATGCACTCCACAAATTTACTTAGGGTAAATTGTGTTATTTACTTATTTCCCCAAACTTACTTAGGTTTTAGAGTTCGGGGATAATTTTTTTAATATAAAGATTGATCCTCCAACTTAAATTTATTTATAAATTTAATTTTTTATTTTAAAAATTAATTATTATATATACATATATTTTATTTATATAATTAATTATAATTTGGTATTCGGTTTGAGTTTTAATATCCAAAACCGATCCTAAAACCATATTCAGAATGTGGTTTATGCTATTCGTATATCCAAAAACCGTATATTAAATTTGGTTCGGGTTATTCGAATTTGGACAACTCAGTTTTCAATTCGATTTTTTATTTTTTATTTTTTGCCCACCCCTAGTTCCACGGCGGCGGAACTGGAAGTGGGGGTGATGGCGGGGCTAGGGAAGGTGGTGGTGGTGGTTGAGGGTGTGAGTGGGGGTGAGGGTGAAGGTGGGACGATGGTGGTCGGGTGTATGCTATATGTGTTGTACTCCATATTAATTAACAATTATGCTATCATCCTTAGAGATGCTAGTGCACAGAGAATATTTTGCACTTGTTTTTATTTTATACAGTATTTAGTTAGTTTGATTGTTGGGGGTGGTGATCGGTGAAGGTGGGGCGGTGGTGGTAGGGTGGCGATCCAGTTGTGGCATAATGGTAAAATTGTTCTAATACTTATAGGTTTTTGGTCTAAGAGTATTTTAGTTATTTTATGTGCAATCCACACTTCTAAAATAGTGTTTTAGCGTTATATTGGCACTTTCATCAACTAGTTAGGGTTGTCTTTGTACTAAAATTATCTGGAGGTTATATTGACACATACTCAAATAGGTAGGTTATATTGGTATACATCCCTATAAAAAAATTAATCCCCATCCCATCACCCATCTGAGTTTCCCTACCAACTTCAAACCCATTGTACTCACCCCATTTAAATCTCCAAAAATACCAAAAATATGCTTTAATATAATAATTTTAATATCTAAAATATAAAATAATTTACATGAAAATATTATACTCCCTCCGTCCCAGCCAAATCTGCACATAATTTTTTCCAGTCAAAGTAGTCGAACTTTGTGTACATATATGAACACTAATTTATCGTATGAGATATGGTTATATTTTTCCGTAACATATAGTTTCTAAATATCAAATTTTTATATGTCGTTATTGTCCGTAGTTACACATATTTACAGTCAAACATGTTTATTGGAGACCCTGAAAAAGATTAAGTGCAAGTTTGGCTGGGACAGAGGGAGTAGGTAAAATATGTGCACTGTGGATAAATAAATAAAATTATTATATATTACATTAGTGTGTATATAGCCATTTTAGGGGGGGGGTGAGGCGAGGAGGGGGCGGATGTAAACAAATATCAACGCCCGACCTACTACGGGTATCATTTTCACCTCCATCAAAATTACTTCCATATTCGCCCCATTGGGGTGGATGTGGGGTATACCTCCACCAAAACCCGTCATACTGTCATCCCTACTAAACCTTTGATGTGGCACCAGGGCTGACATTTATGGATAAGTGGGACCGGCGTTGATAACATTTTATTTGCTTCATTTAATTAAATTATTTTATTCCCT
>JAULKM010090976.1:0-27197 GCA_032355605.1 Rubia tinctorum
ATGCGGAAACTGCCAATTTAACGCGTCGGTATTGCAAAAGCCACTAGCCAATTTAACAGGGATACACAGAGTTTGGTCATTTGACAAATTGGGAATTGACTTGGTGGGACCCTTCCCCAAAGGAGCTGGTAATGCAAAGTTTCTAATGAGGAGAAAAGGCAACACGCCGCGATGACAAAGGTGAAGTACAAGGCGAAGATGGCCCGAACATATAATGAGAAAGTCAAGAAGACATAATTTCGAAGTGGCAATATTGTAATACGGAAGAATAAAGCAAGTCTGGCAGAAGAAAGAGGAAAGCTATGCCCAAAATGGGAAGGCACATATAGGGTAATGAAAAGCACACCAATCTAACTGCTACGAGTTAGAAAGATTGGACGACAGCAGTGTCCCAAACACTTGGCATTTGATCAACCTAAGGAAGTTCTATGTTTAGGACCTAGTAGGCGATAGGAGAAACCCAGTTGAACAGGAGCCATGATATAATCATTGGCAGCCTTTTCATTGTTCGCATCATCATTTGGCTTTCAACACGATATCACTGTGACTGTACATAATCAATATCAAAAAATGTCTTTGAGGAAAATATTTCATACTATTATCTACTTATATTTTATGTAAAGTCCATGGAAACACCAGTACAAAGTAGTAAACCATGACACATGGCAAAAAGAAAAAAAATCATATTATCGTAATCGTTAACAAATAGAGTTGTATAGTCGCAACACAACAAAATTAGAAGAGCGACAAACGCAAGCAATTGATCTTGCAGCTTCGCAACCACAATTGTGCAAGCCATAGATCTTGAAAAAGGTAAATATGCCTACAAAAACAGCAAGCAATAGATGTTGCAGATTTACACACAAGTTTACAATCATGCAAGCTATAGATCTTGCAAAAGGCAAACATGCCAGCAAAAATAGCCAAAAAAGTAAGCGATAAATCTTGCAACTTCACACAATACAAATATTCAATTCTGCAAGCTATAGATCTTGTAAAAAGGCAAATATTCCAACAAAAACAGCGAAAAAAGCAAGCAATAGATCTTTCAGCTTTGCACAATATAAATTTACAGCTTTGCAAGCTATAGATCTTGCAAAAAGGCAGACGTGCCTACAAGTAGGGGTGTTCAATCGGACAATTTTTTGGTTTGGCGATTAATTGGTTTTTCGTTTCTACCGATTTATAAAATTTTATAAGTAGCCGAATAACCGACCGATATTGTTGTCAGTTTTACCGGTTCGGTTAGTATCAGTTTCAAATGATGTGTTGGTTATTACCAGTTACCATATATCATTCATTTAAAATAAAAAAATATATATTCATATTAATATTGCTTAGTAGTTAGGGCCACAAAAATTAAATAAAAGGTAAAAAATTTAGGAATTGGATAATTGTGTTGCATAGAAGTTGGATAATTTTTTTGAATTAATATTAAAATTGTATCTCATAGATAATTATTAGTGTCGCACACAATTATAAACTACATCGACTTTTGTTTGGACAATTATTTACTTTGAGCATAATTATTATGCAAAGATATATGGACTAATAATTTAGAGTTTAAAGAACAAGTAAATTTGGATTAGTAATATAAAGTTATCTTATTGAGTTTGTGATCAAAGGCCCAAAGTTTAATGAATTAGTTTTTGGGGTTGAAATTAATTAATTAATGTGATCGGTTAGATCGATTACCAAATAGCAAAACCGATAAGGAACTGACTAACCGACATAATCGGATAACCGTAACCGATATTAACCGATTAACCAATTAACAGATAAACCGAATCAAATCCCGGTTTGGTTTTGATCGTTTATCGGTTTTCTAGTTTTTTGGAACAGCCATACCTACAAGAACAAAGACAAAAGCAATCAATAAATCTTGCAGCTTTGTACAATAAAGGTTTATAACCTCTGTTATGGAAGCAATGGATCTTTCAGGAAGAAATACGAACATACAAGTGTAAACACATGAAACATAATGTTTTATATTAGTCAGAAGCAAATACACAGGATACCAAAAGCTGAAACAATATAACATAATGATAGTACTTGAAACATTTGGAAAAGCAAATTAGTACATCAAATAAAAGAAAAAATTATCCATGCCTTGATGCACGAGATGACCCAGATGATGAAGAACCACCACAATGACATGATTGCTTAGTCTGATGTTCCTCAGATATATTATGATCGTAATGCCATATGCAAATAAGCAAGATGGCTAGTTCGACCGCTTCGTTCCATACGATCGAGATACTTAGCATAATACACCTTAAAATCAATTATAGGACCGAACTCTTCGTGATCAAGTTACAAGCTAATGAGGCCAACGGTCTCTTGATAGCTTTTGTTCATCTCCTCCAAGTTGTGTATCTCTGCTTGTAGCTGATGAATATGTGACCTAAAAAACTCGGATAAATTAATTCTCTACCCGCCAATATTCAAAGTTAAATTGCCACGGCTAGTGAAACCACATGATGAGGAAGAAAATACCTAAGTTTATCTTTGAAGTCAAAACAAGCTTGTTCGAGCTGATGCACACATGAATCAAGACGATTACACTCAGCACAAAGATGGTCATTCTGACTACATAGTTGGGTATTCACGGCGAACTGTTCATCAAACCTACTCTGCCACCCCACTGAAGAAGAAGAAAGATGATCACATTCGTCCTTTTTCTTCTTCAGTTGATCCAACTACTGGTCAATACGAGAACACAACTTATCAATAATCAAGGTCTTTTTATGAACCTCGTGTGCCTTGTTCGCAGTAAAATTCTTTTCTCTCTTGTAACCAATAATTTTTACCCAGCTCAACTGTTGTCGCTGAATAAGGTTCGACACAGAATCCTTTCAACTCCCGAATATAGTCTTGTGATTCTTTTATAGTTTTCTTTCATCCAAGCTCCAAATCATTGATGCTCAGTAGTATATACTTGAGACGAATACCCAACGATAACGCCCATTCCTGGACCCGACTAGGAAGGTTGAGCAAACGCAAGTACACCCCAACAGATTCAAGATCAACTAAGCTACAAATAATATCTTTGTCGAGGAATTCAATGTTGTAACCTTCAGGTACAAACTTACTACAAGGACAATCTGTAGGAGGAGATGAAGATGATGAAGAGGTAGAGATATTTCATCCAAGACATAATGGAATAGATTCCAAAGCAGAATAACCAGAGCTAGAAAAATGATCAGCAAAAAACAGCTCAAGATATCCCTTAGATAGGGACTTAGTAGCCTCAACCAACTTAATAGGGTAATAAGAATTGGAGGATACAAGCTGAGGATGACATTGAAAATGAACACTAGATCCCAATGAGTCAAGAAGTTTTAAAAACTTATCATCGACCAAAATGTCAAAACCATGCGAATAAAAATGAAGAGAAAGTGCAAAATTAGAATTGATATACCAAATTAAGATCCAAAATAGTACATAAATTGCAGACATACATCAAAGTACCATTATATGTTATATATAAAAATGGTCTTAAAGTTAGTCATAACACTAAGATCAACAAATATTAGAAAGAGAAGCGGCTTAATCCTGGACAACTAGAGCCGAGTCCTCCTTGTTCACGTGCTAGAAAAACCCTCCATGTTTGCAGTGACCTTGGGGTAGAAGGGGGCTCAGGATTTGGAGAAGAAAATGGAAGATCATCAAGATAATCAACTTGACACTTTTGTAGCTAAAAAATAAAAGACAAAGAGTGTGGACCAGTGAGGTTTGATAGCAAAGCATAAGGTTTCCCACCATCAGAAATCTTCTTCACGGATTAAGTATTAAGTCCAGTCTTTCGCTGCTCTAGTATTGCCTCGGATTTGGCTAATGGGGGCAATTTATTTGCCTTCAAGGTGGGATTCATCTTCTGCAGCTCCACTAATGCCTCACAATAGTTAATATTGCGAGCAGAGCTAGAAATATCCTCGAATAGATTGAAGAAAGACTTTGTTTTAAAAAGTCAATATGCAAGAATCTGGGGATAACTAGGCGAAACAGGACCCTTAGTCTGCATTTCCTCCAACTCGGAGCAGAGTCTATTAGCTTATTCTTCAGCACCCTGCACAAGCTTCTCAGCAGCCTCAAGTGAGATCTTCATAGCCTCTCGTTCCTTCTCACCAGCGTTGTACGTTTCCAGCATTGAACCGTCCTCCTTCGAAAATTGGGCAACTTGGTCACCAACAAGTTGGGGAATCTTGCCAATCTTATAACATTAGATAGAAAAAGAAGCAAATACATATATACAGTCAAACATAGAAATAAGAGAACATTGAGATAAAAAACCACTTTTAGAGATACAACGAACATACCATATCCATAGATTTGTGAAGAGAGAGCTTAGAAAGAGTAGCAGGAATGGTTGTCTCTATCAAAAAGTTATTGCTTCACACTGGAGGCTTAGAACGGGGGTGGTTAGTGCGATCTCTCTTCTCAGAGGCCCCAAGGCAGTCAACGAACAACCACTCCGTTGTTTTCTTTTATTCTCTTAGTAGCAGTGCCAACATATTCCACGGAAACCCTTTCTCCTTCTGGTGCCTTGATACTACTAGATACTAGTTGAGAATTTGCTTTGGTGAAATTCCCTTGAGAGGTATCATCGGCAATAGCTTCGTTTGTTGGGACAGGCGTTGTCTCAATCTCTTCGTTTTCATCATCAGAAATAAACAACATGTTAATGGTATGCCCAGCTAGATCCATATCTGTGATTTAATATGCAGCACAAGTTTGACAAACACGGGAAAATAATGAAGCAGTGTGAAGACTAAGGGATAAAAATAAGTTAGGCATGATGAAACAAAAAGATAACAGCAAACAAACACCTTCGCTCTCAGAATCAGCATGGCGAAGACATATCGAGTGTTTGTTGAGTCTTAATACAACCTCGGATTTAGCAGTAAGTAGAATCCCTGGCTTAGGAAGTTTGGATTTGGGAAAATTATAATTCCAAACTAGAAGTGTATGTTCGCAATCATTACCCAGTTTTACATAGAAATTTTTTTGCGCCGTACACCACAATTATTAGGAAGCCCACTGACAAGCTTCACAATAGGAATGACAGGATAAAAGATGAATTTAGCATATGAGTTTTTCACCTTGGGAAGTTGATACAAGCTACAGAATAAGTCGATCAAAAAAGGTATATGGGCTTGTTCACACAAATGGGAAAAACTACAATGATCGCGATACCCATAGGATGAAACTGAGATGATGCTATTCGATAATGTAAAAGTAAATCTATGATGTGCTGGGACAAAGGAAAAGCAAGTCCAAATTTGAGATAGTATAAATAACAAGAGATGTAGCCACTAGGAGGAGTGCGAACACTCTCAGAGTTCTCAGGAGCCCTAAGCTCAGACAAAGGCGTGAACGGAAAATTAATTTTTTAATTTCCAAGTAGAAATTTGAAAGAATACTACTAACGGCAGAAAACTCGGTGGGATGGTCGAAATTCTCCCCAGAGTCAACATTGCCAACCTGGACATTCTCTACGGAAGGATCAGCAAGACTAGGGGTAGACATTTGGGCAGAGATGGCTCCTATGATTTAGAAGAAAACCCTATTAATTAGAATTATAGAATGCAGGGAGAATATTCCGGTGAAAGTAAAAAAAAGGAAAACAAAATGCACGTCAAAAAGACAATCAGAGGACTCCGGGGAAAATTGAGAAACAATATTATTAGAATGGAGACACCACACAAATTCACAATTATGAAAATCATTTCAGAAAGAGAGACAAGATTAAAGACAGAAAACTTACGAGTTGACGGAGAACAGTGATGAACATGAACAATTAAGAAGAGAAGAGGAAGATGAAGGATTCAGACGCTTGAAGAACCAAAAGTAAAAAATTTAATTTAAGACATTGAAAAGTCAAGAGGAGTTAAATTAGCCAGAAAGCAGTATAAATAGGTGGTGGTATATAAATAGTAAGTTACCTTTTTCGGAATACGAGAAGGCGGCAGTATATAAATAGGCGTGATACACTGAATAATGATGGAGTTATGTCATCAAAATTGAAGCACTTATAAAGGAAGAAAAGATAATGGCAGAAGAGAAAAGATGGAACGGTATAGAAAATAATGAGGAGAAAATTTTGGCTCAGAGAGACAAGGTCGCAACAGCTAAAACTTATCAAAATTCCTATACCTTCAAAATTCAAATTCAAAGTTTAAAAGTTAGGAAACACAACAAATTCTTAAGTACAACTAAGAAGCACACAATACTTTGTGAAGATAGTTTAAGTTGTTGTGATAACAATCATGTTATTACAATTCAAAGAATTAATAGAATAACAGTTCACACACATTCTACAAGCACAGTCATCACTTCATGTTTTATTGACTTCATGGCTGGGGGGCTTATGGTGTATACCTAGCCCATAAGAAAGAGGTTGTTGGCCTTTAGGCCCAGCCCAATGTTCAGCCACAAATTGATAAAGATGGAGTCATGTCAACCACAGACCGATAAAGGTGGGACCATGTCCAAGAAGACTCAAATACGAACCAGGAAAGATGGTATCACCACTAAGACTTAGCCACAAACCAAGATTGTAGCAACCACGATGCAACCCACGACCTTAAACTCTAGAAATGAGGAGCCGTGACTAAAATCTACTATAAATACAAGAAGAGCAACACTGGCTCAGGTGAGGGAGACAAAACTGAGAAATACTTATTCTCTGAAGGAATGAATTGATTTGATCGTCAGAGCTCTTTCCCAGGAATCACTTTCGGAATCTTTCTTGCAGGTGCACACTGACTATAAGGTGAACATCAACCCTTTTTCCTAGCTGGGAATACGACAACAGGGTGTCCATTCTGGGAATACTACAACAATCAAAAGGATTGAATCTCTCTTCTTCTGGCCTAGTATGAGGGATGCTATTATTCAGTTTGTTCGAAACTATTTGTTAGAGAAGAAAATATGAGAATATTCTACCACCGGGTCTTTTGTGGCCACTCCCTATTCCTACTAAGCCTTGGACTCATATTTCAATAGATTTCATTGAAAATATAAGTAAATCTCATGGTTTTGACACAATTTTGGTGGTGATCAATTGGCTAACTAAGTATTCACGTTTTATTCCTTTGTCAAATCCTTTTATAGCTCACCTAATCTCTACCATCTTTTTAGGTGAAATCTATAAACTTCATGGACTTCCCAAGGAAATAGTGAGTGACAGGGACACGATTTTTTAAGAGTCAATTTTGAAGGATCTGTTTACTAAACTAGGTGTGAAGCTGTAGTTCAGTGGTGCATATCATCCAGAGACAGATAGACAAACTGAAAGAACAAATCATATTTTTGAGTCCTATCTTCGTTGTTTTTGTGGAGATAAATCTGATACTTGGAAGGAGTAGATTGGATTGGCAGAGTGGTGGTATAATACCTCTTATCAAGCCAGCATTAAGATAACTCCTTATGAAGCTCTTTATGGATTTAAGCCACAGCAGCTTCCACTAGGTGAAATTACGAATGTGATTATCCCATCAACTCAAAACTTGGTTACTCAGAGGGAATCAGTATAACTACTGTTGAAAAATCATTTGAAAGTAGCTCAGGAGAGATATAAGTTTCATGCCGATAACAGAAGGTCAGATAGACAATATCAGGATGGAGATTTGGTTTATCTCAGATTGCAAAAATATAGACAATGATAAGTGGCTCAAAGAAGTAATCTGATGCTAGCTCCAAAGTTTTTTGGTCGTTATCCTATACTTCAGAAGATTGGTGTTGTAGCTTATAGACTTCAACTTCCTATTACTGCGAGGATTCATCCAATATTCCATGTCTCGCTTTTGAAGCCGCATCAGGAACCTCCGTTGTTCATTACAAACATTCCGACAACAAACCAATATGAAAATTTCAATTTGGAGCCTGGGAAAATACTACAACGCAAAGTCATCAATTCAAATACTCAGAAATTAATTTAGTGGTTGATTCAATGGCGTCATTTACTGGTGGAAGATTCATGATAGGAAGATAATAATTTTATAACAATTAGTTCCCATATTTTCGTTCTTAGCTTCTTTAAAGCCTGAGGACAAGCTAAATTTTGAATGGGAGGATTTTGTCAAGCAGTCCAATTAGACTAAGGGTATAATGATCAAAGCAAGGGGAACATATGTTCCCGGCTTACAGGAAGCATCAGGAGTAACACTAAGCTAAGCAACAACTTTCTAACAGAATTCAACTGCCAAAATTAATTAGGATGGTTGAATCTGTGAGATCTATTAATGGTTGGGTTGGTGGTAGAAAGTGTATATTAGTTTTTGTGATATTCTCTCAGAATTCAATTTCCTTTCCAACCTCTCAAATTTTCCATTCTTACTTCTTCGTTTCTTTTTTCAACTCTGTAACAAACACCTTTGGATCAATGAAATTCATTTTTAGTACTTGTTTATCCTCTTGTATGTGACAGAAGGGTTTGGGAAGGTGTGCAATGTTGGGCCGAATTGAGCCTGCCTTGCTTAGGCCTAAATAAGGATAGCCTGAGTGGACCAGGTACAGTCATGTTACGCAAATACCCCCAAAATTAGTTTATTGATAGTTTACTTCGCTTTACTCATATGCTCGAAGTAGTTAATGTAACAACCCCCTGGTTTGTTAGTACTAATTATTCCCGACACATGACTGGGGTGACGCCCAATTGTGACTTGTGTTTAGCTAACACTTAGATACTAGTATCTCGGTGGACGACAATCGGACTTACGACTAGCTACGTCATTGTAGTTAGGAGTGGGTACGAGAGCAACTTATAGATTTTATCTTTGATCTCTTGCATTCCTTGAGATAACGACCCTGCAGGTTGCGGGTTAGCCACGATCTGACCTGAAAAGGGGCCGATGTGAAGCCTGAAAGGAGTCATCCGAGTAACTAGTTTATCGGAGGTTCCAAAATCGCTTATGTGAAACTATATTCATTGAAGAATAATAAGATCGTGCGATGCAGATTAGTCCAGCCAGTAGAGTGGTTATAATAAGACATGTTTTATCTGCAATTCCTATTCATTTAGTCACTGTGCTTAAGCCTACAAAAGGAATTATAGATTAATTATATGTATTATTTGCAAAGTTTATCTGGAATGTGCCATAAAATGGAAATAAAAAGTCAGGAAATCATATACAAACGTGTGTTATCCAAAAACTGAAAATGGATTAGACCATAAAAATTAGCATTATATGACTAAGAGCTTCCCTTTAAAGCTTTGGTGGAAACTCCATCAAGGCACATCCTTATAGTCAAAGTTAATGTGCTCTACCCCTGATCAATTTAAATGTTTGAATACTTGAAAAAGAATAAAGGCAGCTTCTGATCTTGCAAATTAGAGTTCTTTAGTGTAGGTAGGGAAAGGTATGTGGAACTGTGTTAATGACTTGCCTTTCCCAATTATTTCAATACTTCAGTTTCAGGAGAGCAAAGTTGGTTATCTCCCGGATTAAAGCAGGGTTTACCCATTCAGGTGATTGAATATTTGGAATATTATTAGAATTATGACCATCTATCACAAAACCAATTGGTAATATGTAGGGGAAGTCATGATCTTATACACGCTCTCTCACGCAGTGACGGAGCCACATGTGTACAAGGTAGGGCAATTGCCCAACCTTTTTTTTCAAAAAAAATATTTTTAATTTTTGTAGTTAATTAATATATGATTTTTATTAGTTTTGCAGTTTATTTTTAATTTTATACCCACTTTATTTCTCAAAATTTTTAAAAAAATCAAAATTTTAACACTGTATTCAAAGACAATCATCAAATTAAATTATGACCCACACAAAGAAAAATTCTAGCTCCGCCCCTGCCCTCACGTGCAGCGGCATGACATCATCGCACAAACGTGTACAGAAGGGGTAACGGGTCAACCTTGAACTCTGATACCATATTAGAATTATGGCCCCTTATCATAAAACCAATTGGTACTAAGTTGGGGAAAGTCACGATGTTATACAAATATGAGACTCAACTCTTCAAATATTATCAAGAAACCCACTAAAAGTGGAGTGTTCTCAACCAAAAGTGCTTACTCTTTTTTTTTAAAATTAAACCCATATGAATGGGGGAGTTTTATTAGGTTCCCCAAGCCTCACCAAAAGAATTGATAGAGTTTTACAGTGTGTTTAGGTTATCATTAAACCTAAAACTTTCGTAGTTTCTATTGTCAGAAGGCAAAAAATTGCCATTTATAAGCGAAGAAGAAGTGGATGACGACCCCTTTTGTGACTGCAAAATGAATCTTTTCTTTGATGTCTGCATTCTTCAGTGATAGGTCTTGCATTCTCAGTGATGAGGACTGCACCTCTCTTCTTTCCAGGTTGAGTAATGAACCCAATCTGCTCCCATCGACCTTCCCCCATCTTCCTTGCTGAGTTTTCTTCTTGTTAATCTGCAAAACAAACTCCATCAGCAGTATCCATTCCATGTACTCTAAGATTAGGTACATTTAATCTATCCAGATGTATCAGACCTCTCACACAACGGTTTAAATCAGAATAAGTGAGAGTGGTTGATTCCAGCAAGTTTTTGTTTACTTGCTTTGCTAATGTATCTGCAACTTTATTCCCCTCTCTCAAGGTATGAGAGATCTGTTGATCAGTTATGGTTTTGTGCAGTGTATGGGCCAAATCGAAATGTTGCCATGGAGCTTGAAAAGGATCTTTAATGCTTTGAAAAACTTGATAACTATCTGTTTCCAAAATGAATTCGTCGGTGTTCAAAGAGGCTGCCAGTTGGAGACCGAACTTATGGCCTCGATGTACCGAACTTATGGCCTCGATGTACCGAACTTATGGTTCAAAGTGTTGCACTATTTTGAATGAATTCAACACCCTTTTCCAAGATATAATCTGTAGCAGGTCTTCGACAGTATTGATAACCAGCTCCCAAGCAAATTTACTGCATTCTACTAAATTTATAAGTTCATACACAATTACCTAGCATTTTATTTCGTTTCTTCTCTGAAGTACAAGAAAATAGTACAAAACGTAATCATCTAAATCCGGACAATGAATCCTCACCAACTTCCTAAGCTGAACATTCCTAAGACGATACAAATTAAGAATAAATAGTAACAGTGCTTGAGCAACATTGTAATCTTAAAATGTTAATGAGAAGTTAAAAGAAACACATTTCTTAAAGTCCAAGAGGGGTACCTCTACTGCCCCAAAAGAAAAACCATACATATCACTTATCATCCAGAATTGTAAATATCCCCAATTATGTTCCTAGAATAGTGAGGTCGGTCTACTTGAACCTCAGTTTTGTGGAGCGATAATAGAGCACATTTTTGAAGAAGTGTATGCATTATGAGAGGATGTTGTTCTTAGTAATCAGTACTATGAAATGTCACACAACAATATATACTGATGTAAAGCTTAAGGTAGGGCAAGCACTACAAACTTTATGTGCATAATTAGAGTGACCAGAGATGCTAATTCATGGTCACTGCAATGTTCATTTACAATGTTTTTAACTTTATTTATCAGAGGTGCTGCAATGTTATCTATAATGTTGCAGTGATCAGTTTATACACAATTTGCTACAAATTGTCTTAAGCAAATTTGATGCATCCTACTAAATCAATAAGTTCATACACAATTACCATGAGCAAAATAAATCTTCTCCTAACTGGTATAAGAACATATAAATGTCACACAATCATGAGGTTTCTCAAATATTTGGGCTGGAGGCACAATTTAGTGTATAAGCCACACAACTAGCTCTATGAATTCCTCATTTCCATCATGGCTTAGAAGAGTCTAGGTTAATATTTTCATCATTCTTTATGAGAGTGTAACTCATTCTCTCCATCATTCTTTAGGATATTTTAACTGAATGTAAAACACCCAAACAAATCCTAGTTGATATGAATTTTTTTCCTCAAAAAAGTTTCCATGTACTCATATATTTAACAGGTAATGTTGGCAAAGCACAACAACAAACAGAAGGATCAGTAACCAACAACAAACAAAACATAAAATAGAAAAACAAACCAGTAACATGTGGGGATTGATCTTCCAGTGACGTAGAGGAAAATTTTAAAACAACCTGCTCTCTCCTGTGCTGTAGTATTTTGTTTTTGGCGTCCGTTAATAGCTCGGCATAGGCCTTTTGCATTTTTATCTAATTTATCACCGGATTCTATTGGAAGGATTGAATGATGAATGAATCATAAGATTAAAAATAAGAGTGAAATTGCAAAAGATTGAAACTGAGACTGCAATTTGAGAGAAACTTTTTGTACCAGGACTATAGATATTGAATCATCAGAACAAAGAAGATGGGAGAACTTGTTGCCAAATAGTTTCTGTATAGTACTCGGCAATTTCTATTGGGACCCCAATGCACCACTTAATTCCTGGGCTCCCTCGTGCCACCCATTGGCCGTGAATTCTGAATCCTCACATGGGAAAAGGGAGAACATGAAGAAAGAAATTGAGTGAATTCTGGAAGCTCACATGGCAAGAGGGAGAAGGGGAAGACAAAATGTCGTCGTTTCGAGCAGCCACCAAATCTGCCACTGTGCAAAGCCAAGAAAAAGAGATGGGGACACCGTAGCTGAAGTGAATGTCCAATAATATCCCTAGACGAACGACGTTGTTGTTGACACAACTGGTGGATCGTTATATCACGCCCTATACTTTACTTAATCACACCCCGTATTTTGTACAAATGAAATACCTTTCTGTATTTGTTCATATATTTAATTAATAGTGTGATTGAGTAGCTATTAATAACTAAATGTAATTACCTCTAATTAATACAATCTATAAATAAATGGTGGTGGTCGGAGGCAGTGACCGGCGGTGGCGGTGGCGGTGGTCGACGGTGGTGATCGGTGGTTGTCGGCAGCTAGGAGCTTGATGTTTGGTAGTGGTCGGCGGCTTCAGATTTGGCCGGAGGCAACCCCTGGTGGATGGCGGTGGCCAGCTTTTTCATCCCCATTTTCTGATCTCCTTCTCCGGTCTCCCTCACGTGTTCTCCAGCACCGATTCTCCCTTTCCCGGTTGCCCTCACCAGTTTTTCTTTCCCCCTCCCCGATCTGTTCTCCTTTCCCCGTTCTCATTCCATCTCTCCAGTTATTTTCTTATTTCCCATTCTCCTTCCCTCTCTTGTTCTCTTCTCCTTCCCTACTCTCCTCCCCCCAACTTGGTTCAGATCTCCCTTCCGGTTCTATTTTTGGTTCCCATTCTGGTTTTCTCCTTCCTCTTCTCCCCCCGGTTCTCTCCTTCTCTCCTAGTTCTCTCCATCTCCTCCGGTTCTCTCCTTTTCCCCCGGTCTTCTCCTTCTCCACCCTGATTCTCAATATTCGCTAGAAAATGAGGCCCAAGAAGAAGGGCGTAGGCGGCGACGCGAGTGGTGGCTGAAGAAGAAGGGCGGTGGCGGAAGAAGAAGGACGGTGGTGGAAGAAAAAGGGTAGTCGTCGGCGGCGGCGGTTAGGTGGTGGCGGCCGGTGAGTGGTGAAGGAAGGGGGAAGAAGAAGGGCTGATTTGTAATTTTAGTTTTTCATTTTTATTTAGTTTTTGTTTTTTAAATTAAAATTTGTTTTATATACGTTCATACGTGTTAGGGCGTAAGTAAGTAAAATACAGGGAGTGATATAGCAACACCCCACAATTGTAAGTATTTTTTCTTTTATAGTTTCCTCTTAGATAAGACCTTTTACCTCATTATTCCCTTTGCTGCGATTCTTCTCTCTCCTAATTTCTTTTGCTCATAATGACTGTGCTACCTACACCATCCATGGAACCAAGTCATACACCCAGATACTAACCTCTCGCCCACCCCCTCTCTCCCATATGCTCCCCTCTAACCCTAATCTCTTTCCAATCACTGAACACAAAGAGGATCAGGAATGCATCTACTCTGAATTGGAAGTTCAACAACTAGCCTCGTATTATAGTAATGCTCTCATCGGCAAATTTTTCAAGGGCCGCCCAACGACAGAAATACTTTACATGGCTTTTAAAACCGTTGGTTTCAAGGACAATTTTTAGCTTAGGACTATGGATTTCCAGCACAATTTGATTCGGTTTGAACTCAAATATGACTTCCAGAGATGCTGGATAAAGTGAAGCTGGATGATGAACAGTAATCCAATGAAGGTTCTGCTATGGACTCCAGACTTTTCACCCAATTTTGAGTCCTCCATCGTGCCAATTCGGGTAACCATTTGTAAGCCTCTCTTTACTATTACAATATTTCTTCAATCTAATCAATTGGTGGTACTTTTCTGAAAATGAATGCTGCTACTGAAGCTTTGATAAGGCCTTATGCAGTACAAATTTATGTAGAAATTAACCTACTTAATAAACTACACACTTCACTTATGCTGGGCACTCCTGAGGATAACAAAAGATATGAGATTGAATATGAGGAGATTCCCCCTTACTACACACACTGATCTAAACTAGGACATGATATTCAAAAATGCAGGATAAAAAACCCATAGTTGATACCTAAACATAACAGAAAACTAACTGGTTAGATTTTTACGGAACCACTAGTTGCTGAAACTGGGAAAAATGAACAAAATGAACCCTGGGTTATTATACTGCTAAAAAGTGTCTACACAATGGAAATGATGCATCTTCTAAGATGATTTCAGACTAAGGAAAAGTTGTCCTTATTAGCTCCTCCCCAAATAGGTTCTTATGCCCCCAGAAAAATGTCTATATTCTTCTCCAATTAGCCTAAATAGGAACACTATTGTAATACTCAGTAGTGACAAGTCCTCTGCACACACTTAAACCAATAAGGTTGTTAATATCTCTGCTGAAAAAGCTGGGGAACAGATCTCTGAAAAACTCTTTGGAACAGATCCCTGGACACCAAGAAGATGAAAATAATAAATCTAATAGCCAGGAAAGTTATTACCTATACTAGAGTTTGATGATTTTGCTCTTAGGAACTTACACAATAAGGTTGTCCCTAAGAAATATGCAAAGATGATTTATTTTTGACACTGAATTCTAAACATGGTACATTTTCTACTAATGATTTTCATGATCCTCCCTTGGACAGAGCATCTCCTATTTTAACAAATAAGTTATTGATTTTGACTGATGAAAAAGAATAGGTTGTAACAAAAAATGTATCTAGTTCAGAAGACTCTAAGCAGGATCAGGTACGTGCTACTCCTTCTGCATATGAAACTGACTAGGAAAAATTCCCTTTTTTTCTCAAATGAATAGAATGACCCTCAGATCACCATCTAAACTCTCTAAGGGTAGAAAGTATTGGTTGTAAAAAACTTGTCCATCAAATGCTAGTTTGGAATGTTAGGGGTATTAATACTTATCTGCTAAGACTTAAAAAGCTAAAGGCTCTACATAAACTTAATTTTATTGCATCATTGAACCTATGCATGCCTTAAAATAATGTGAGGATTACAGGAAAAAAATAACTTAACTAATTGTTTTTCATCTGATAATGGAAAAATATGACTTATATGGTCTGAAAAAATGAACATACAAATTAAACAGCAGTCCAATCAATTCCTTATGACTGATTTCTCCCACCCTGAACTGAACTTGGACATGGAAATTATTTTTATCTTTGACTTAACAAATACAACAAATAGACAGGAACTATAGTTTGACTTGCATAATCTACCATATAATAACAAACTACTGATAGGTGATTACAATGGTATCTCCTCAATCAATGAATAAAAAGACCATCAACCCCTAACTCTGGCAGAATTGCTGATTTTAATAATTTTATGTCATCAAATGCCCTAGAAGAAGTCTATACAGTAGGAAACTTATTTACCTGGACCAACCATAGACTCCATAATCCTACTTTCAAAAGACTAGACAGAGCCATTACCACTCAATTATGGAGAGAAGCATTCTTCTCATCCTCTATGCAAATTCTGAATAGATTCTACTAGGATCTCACACCTTTACTGGTGAATATCGGCAGTAAAATTGAATCCTTCCCCAGGACTTTCAGGTTCATTGACACATGGCTGCTCAGACATGATTTCAATAACCTTGTTAAAAACAATTGGGCACTACCTACCTCTCAGCCACCCCTTTTAAGCCCTTTTGTAAAATTAAAATGGCTTAAACCTATTCTGAAAACATGGAATTCAATTTTTTTGGCAATATTGATGACAATGTCATCAAAGCTGAAGAAAACCTTAGACAAATGAAAATTAATATCCAAAACTCTAACTCACAGACTGACTTCATCAGTCTCAACAAAGCTAAGCATCCCTTCTTAGGACTCTAAAGGAGCAGGAACATTTCTGGAAGCAAAAGAGCATAGTTAAATGGATCACAGAAGGTGACCAAAACACTGCTTACTTCCATAAGAAAGTCAAGTAAAAAATATCTAGACTGCAAATCTCCAAAACTTAAAAGCTCTCAAGGAAAATAGCTTGAAAACCACTCCCAAATAGGTATAGAAACGGAGGTTTTTTTTCAATAATCTAGTAACTGATGACCACGACATTACAGTTGGTACATACTATAAACCTTTCTTAAATAACATCCCATCATTGATCTAAGAAGATCAAAATGCCCTTCTTTTTAAACCTGCTATCTTAAATGAGGTTAGAGTAGCTGTTTTTAGCCTAAACCAAAATGGTGCTTTTGGTCCAGATGTATATATCACTTTTTTTTCACAGCTTGTAGGGACATTGTGGGATTTGAAGTCCTTGAAGCCACAAATAACTTTCTATCGGGAACTCAGTATCCGAGAGGTATTACTTGTACTTGGGTTACCTTGATTCCAAAAAAGCCACTCCCTCAACCTTCAATGATTATCGACCTATTAGCCTGTCTAATGTGGTCATTAAGATCATATCAAAGGTTATGATGGAGATACTAAAACCCCTAATGTCAGCCATAATATCACCACAACAATTAGCTTTCATGAAAAACAACGAAATCTCTGATATTGTAATTTATTTACAAGCTATTATAAGATTTTTAAACTTAAAAAGAAAAAATCCAAACTGTATCATCAAACTTGACCTCACCAAGGCATATGATAGATTCAAATGGAGTTTTTAAAAAAATCCATCCTACTCAAGTTTGGATTTCATGGAGATTTTGTTAGGAATATCATGAATGGTATAACCAATGCTTGGTTCTCCATTCTAATAAATGGCAAGAATGGTATAACCAATGCTTGGTTCTCCATTCTAATAAATGGCAATCTTACAGGCTTCTTTCAGCCATCTAGAGGTATAAAACAAGGTGACCCACTGTCATCTTTTCTCTTTAACATCTTCACTGAGGAATTTTCTAGAAGCCTCAGTTTCATTTACCTCAATGGTAAAATTTAGCCATACCAACTGCCACACAATATCATCACGAACTCACACCTAAGCTATGCTAATGACACTGTCATTTTTATTAAGAACACCAAACTTAGCCTCACTATGATAAGGGCTTTTTTTGGAAAAAAATTGAAATAGCATCTAGACAAAAGATTAACTACCAGAAGAGTAGTTTTTATGCCAGCAAAAATGATACTCAGGTTCAGTCCAATATGATAGCCTCATTTTTGAATATGTCTAAGGGATCACTCCATTTCACATACTTAAGAGTACCTATCTTTCATGGGAAGATTAAATCTGCCTTTTTCCAGAATCTCAAAGAAACCTATGACTCTAAACTTCTCATATAAAAGAACAGATGATTAAGTGCTGCTGGAAGACTAACCCTTTTGCAATCGGTTCTCTTTTCCATCCCACAACACATATGGGCTATTATCAAACCCCCTAAAGTTTTAATTTAGATACTCACTTAAAAATAAGTAAATTCTTTTGAGGAGAACAGGATAACAAAAACAAAAGAGCTTGGAGATCTAGGAAAAGACTCAGCTTCCCCCTCACCGAGAATTGAATGTGCTGGAAGAATATAAAACGTATCATCGAAGCTTTTCAATGAAGTTGTGGTGGAAATTTCAACAGGGTAAAACCCTATGGTCACAACTTATGTGGGAACTTTCAACACAAAATAGGACTTCTCAAAATTACAAGAGGATTCTTAGTGTTGATCATTTGGCTTAAGCTAACTCCCTCATCATTCATGGCCGAGGAAATGCTAACTTCTGGGACTTAAATTGGATCCACTCAGGTGCAATATCAGAAATATGCAACAGGAGCTAACAAACATACCTCTTGATTGTTCCTTTGCTCCTTTCATCAATAATAAATCCTGGTTATTGCCCACTATAGCAGATTTAATTCCTAATTAGGTTGCACAATTTCTGCATAGTTCTCGGATTGAGAATAAATAGGATAAAATGATATGGAAGCCTAAAAAAGATGGGAAATTTACCTTCAAGTCAGCTTATGAGCTACTAGGAGACAGATTAGTGACACCTACTTCTTTAATAGAAAATCTGGAACAGTAGAATCCCAAGAAAAATAAGCATTTTCATGTGGAAACTTCTGAATTGTCTGCTGCCTTTTGATGGAAATTTGAAAGTTTTTGAATATTTCTGTTGTTTTAGGATGCTATGTTTGTCCTAATAATTCGGACTCAATTAATCATTTTCCCCAATAATTGTGATGTGGCTGTGAATGTATGGAACTTTATGCTTAGCAATATGGCTGTTCCTTTTAATAATTTCTCTAATATTTGGGATAGACTATCATTGTTATGGACTTATGTGGGTAATTCTGCAAAACATACTCAGCTAGTTAGAATTTTACCCTATTTCGTGTGTTGGGCTCTCTGGAAATCAAGAAACACTGTGATATATGAGGGTAAGAGACCTAACATGAATCATCTAACAAAAACCATCACAGATGATCTTTTCTTGCCTTTTTTTCTGTAAACCGATTCACTCAAATAATCAGCATGATCTTACTTGGTATGAAAAAGGTTTCATCCCAGTTCCCAAACCTGCTATTTGTGTGATTAAATGGTTTAAAACTATTTATGGGTTTAAAATCAATACAAATACCTCATGAGAGGCATCAGAAAACATGGATGGTCTATCTACATTATGCAGGAATACAAACGGAGACCTGGTTAGTGCACAGATCAAGAAAGCAGCACAACCTCAAGTCTCTATGCCGAAATGATAGCAATTGAAGAAGGTATAACTCTAGGGAAGTCTCTTTATGCTCCTTTACAATTGAATCTGATGGTTTGTTTGCTATTAATTATGCTCATCAGCCATTAAAGGCACCGTGGAAACTTTATCACCTTGCTTTTAAAATTAATTCTGTGATGTCTGAAACTACAGCCTCCCTGACTCATATTATGAGAGAAGTCAACTATGTAGCTGATAGATTATGTAAGATGGCAAGGCATATTGATTTTCAACAAATTCTGAACCGAAATTCTTTAAACAAGGAAGTCAAGGGGCTAATTATGTTTGACAAACAAGATATTCCCTCCATTAGGATCAGCTAAGTTACCCACTAATCTATGATGTTTTTCTTTTCCAGGTACGCAGATTAGCCGTTGGTCATGTAGCAGAATAGTCCCACAAGCTCAAAAGAAGGTGATTATCTTTGATGGAATCTCCACATATGACGATTTAAAGCCCAACAGCTCACATCTCAAGCTCCAGATTACCAGTTTCTTTATTTTTGGATATTAAGAGATACCCGACCAAAGATATTAATTAACACGTGGAGTAGAGAATATTAACTTAGGAAACACATCTCCTAATCCTTTTGTAACATATATGTGTAGAATCAAACTTTAGTATTAGATTTATAGTTTCTTTTGGAGGCAAGTATGTCGCCTCAATCATCTATGGCTCTAAACCAGATGTATTTCATTTCCTTTTTAAGGGTTGGGTTCCTAATAATATCCCCCACCTCCAGGTGTTTTAACATAAAAATAGACCTTTTACCTTGGTACAACAGGACTTTTAACCGCAATTTTTTGTCCCAAAAAAATTGAGGTAAATACTAGCGTAGTAAAAAGTACACTTTTTATCTCGGTTTTAGACCAACGTCGGCAGGTATTGCGACCAACATCGTTCGTGGCAAGAAGGCTGATGATGGGAGACCATTGCTGCGACTTTGTTTAGGCTGATGTCATTTGTAAAATGTGCGACACTGCAAGGGCTTTTAACCGATGTCATGCACCATGGGGTAGTCATGTCTTATGCATGCTGATGTGGAATTATGACCAGCACAACGTTTTTTTTAAAGAACAATCTCGCACACATTTTACCGATGTTGTTTTGTGCAATGTCGGTTACGTGTGGTTGTTGTATCGGTGTGTGACCTTGCTTGTTCATCGGAGAGGCGTCGATTATCATAAAATATTATAATATTTAATATTTGATGACACAAACAATCGTTCATCTCTAACCGTTACATGTTATTTAATATTGAATGACTCATAAAATGGTTAAACGTCATATGACAATCAATAGTTGTTCAATTAATGCGGAATGGAATCACATGGTAGAACCCATACAACTATCACATATATTACAAATATATGTTACAAACAATTAAAATACATTAGGTTGATATGAAATTGAAAGATTATTGGTATATGACCTCCACTGTCTATGTTGTACAACATTAACATCGTCAGGGCGACTAGTGAAATGACAAGTCCATCCATCTACAAGCTGAAGTCCATTGATAGCTCTCTTTTTCCTATTACAACCACACCCAATGAAACACAATTTATGTCAGAAGTGGATTGTCCCCAAATGAAATACACTATAGTCATATGTATATGACATTAATCTCAATCGAAAAAATGTAAATCATCTGTTTGAGTACGACGTTGCATACATGGCAAAACAATGTCGCAAAGGCTAACCTGCAGACCGATGTCGGATATTCATAATTTTGTCAAGCACACACTTTGAATATGCGACGTCGGTCGTTGTTCGGTAACATATCGCAGGGGCCATTAAGACCGACGTCTTATATTCAAATTTTGTTCTTACGAAAATGTAATCATTGTCCACAATCAGCCTTAATCTAAGCCTTTTCTCTCACTACTTACAAACATGGAGTTATTCTGAAAACACAAACACTATACACTATATAACATGTAACACAATTATCATACTTCATGAAAATATTCAATCCTTGTTCCATGAAAAAATAACATATACAAAATCACTAATAAAATTGCAAAATTAACATGGAATGGATGGAAAACTACCTCAAGTAATTTGTATTTGGAGATGCTCCATCTTTTAGTGCTTGTAGATGATAGGGGTTGGGTTTGGAGGAAGTGTTTTGGAGATGTAAAATGGGTATAGTTTGCTGATTAAAACTGAAATGTAATAGGGTTGGGGGAAATTTTGGATCGAACTTTTAGAAATTTAAAGTTCCCGCTACAATTTTCTGGGTAAGAAAATTTGGTATCAGGTTGGTTCATGTTTCGCTACAAGAAATGGTCTTACAACGTCGCTAACATGACCATTGTGTAATTTCCAAAAAGTATCGTCAAATACTCATGTGAATATTTTGAGCACTTATGTTGACCCATTCAAGCCTTAATCGGAACAATATGGTCGTGAAAATGTGAATTATACAAGTTTATCTCCAATTTCACATTCTGACTTCTCCCACATTCTTGGAGGGACCTAAGTGCAAAAAGTAAAAAGTTCACTAGTTGCACGAAAATTGATTCCGATTGAATCGGACATTAATAAAGTTCATGAACAATTTTAAATTTAAATTTGTAGTTTGTAATATATTATTCACTGTTATGAATATGACTTTTATTCATTTTGGTCAAATGCAGGCTCATTTGTTAGCTAGCGGAATAAAATTGCTAGGTCCAAACTCAGTTAATCGACATCGGTAATAGTTTGGTCAGTTCTCGGATTAGCCGATGGGCATATGACATTGCACACGTCGAGGCGAAATTCACGGTTCAAAATGACGTTGTTCCAAAACATCTATATATATGGAGCCCACCTCAGAATTAGTTCAAACATTCACTTTCAACTTTTCCTCAAATTCCAACAGTCTCTCAACCCCCATTTCCTCGTCAAAGATATGGTTTTTCAACTTTTCCAACTCCTTGGTTTTTGTTTTTTCCCCTTAAAATTGTCCTATCTGTGGTGTGTGAATAATTTTATTGGTATGTTTTTAGTTTTCTAGTTCTTATGGATTAGTTATATTGTGAAGTTTCCTTATATGTCAACCTAGGGTCTATGTTTGATATGTTTTCGATGATTTTGTGTCATTTTTTATTATTTTCCAAGCCTGGTCTTTCTTATTTTCTACGATTTTGTCCGTAGCTGCTAGGGTTAAATGCGATGTCGGTGACCATTCAGTTGACCTTTGGTCGTGGCAATTTTAGTGCGACGTCGGACATTAATATTTTTGGTGGTATTTTTTATGAATGAGAAGTGGCACCAGTGTTGGTTTAACTATTGGTTTAACCGATAAGTTAACGACTTCGCTTACATGCATTTAAGTTATTTTAAAATTTTAAATGCAAACTTGTTTGTCTGTCGGTCTCCATGCAAAGTCTAGTAGACTGATGAGCGACGTCGCAAGTACATGACGACTATGCCACTGTTTTGAACAACATGTACATGCAACGCATGCCCGACGTCGCACTCTTCATGTTTATGTGCTTTTATACCCTCGTCATTTTCTCATATTATTCTGGAGTAATGGCTAGCGAAGAATCCTCTCGTCGGTCTTTTTTCCAGGTCAGCGACTAATTTTACATATATTTACATCTATGCATATGAGCTGCATTTATTTTATGTGACAATTAATAATTAATAATTTTTATACGGTTCTCCGTGTAACGGAGCACCCCAGAGCCTCTTGTGTTCGAACTTGAACACCATACAATGGCTCCAAATAACCCTCGATTCAGCTGCACTCTAAAATAATATATCTTCAGGACTAACCCCACTTTAAGGCCTAGCTAGCTAATTAAATGCATGCAATTTTTTGATTTTAAGTTAATATTATATGTTGTTATGCAAATATATTTCTAATAAATGTTTTTTGTTTGCTGATTCAGTACATCCCGAGGGACATTGTACCGCTCCTACCAAATGAAAAGACCCCAGTTAGGTAAGCTTCTACAGGAGAGAGTGCGTATTTACTACTCGGGGAATAGGAAGATCAAGGCCTTGTCCCTAACGGATTTTTCTGAGTTCCTTGTCGGCAACCGCCTACGCATTGGGGGCACCTTGTTCTTGGAAGTCATACAAGCTGGGTGCCAATTTTCTTCAAGGTTATGATGATTTGAGCTGATTGAGTTTATTGCAATTTTGTTTCATTGGAACTAAAACAATTATTACCCTAAAATAATTTATGTACTAATTATAAGGATATTTTTATGACTACTGTTTTTCTAATAATTTAAGTACCTTATTTGAACAATAATTGACGGTATGTGGATTTGATCTGTGCATGATTTTAAAAACCATTTCAATTGTACCATTCAACACCATTTTCTAAAAAATGTTTTAAAAATCATTGAAAAATACTTTTGTAGACCAAATTCAATCATTTTCAAACAATTTTAACCTCTAAAAGTTCTAGAGTGTAACATGCCACCGACGTCGATCGTCCATCACATTACATGTCGGTAAAAATAACATATAATGCAAAGTCAGTTGTTCTCATAAAACAACATATGCGACATCGCACAGTATTCGGTAACATGCCACCAGCTGTTTTTTTAACCTTTTACTTTGGTTAAATAGCAATCAAGGTAAAAATTCTACTCCCCCGTCTCCCAACTATTGGCCACTCAACTTTTCATGGTCTTCAATGATCATCTTTAACCGTCCATATTTCTAGATACATATACTAATTCCGTTTTAAAAATTAAAAATTTGAAAATAGATGTTAAGATGAATTTAACAATGTCTCACGTGATATTTTTATCATATATATATGTTTATAATAATGGCCAAAACTGGTGGGACGGGGGGAGTAATATTTACCTTAGTTATTTTATAACCGAGGTAAATAATATCTTTAACTTCAAAAAAATTAATCGAGTTAAAAGAACTTTTTAATTCAGTTATTTGACCTAGGGCAAAAAACCGAGGTAAAAAGACAAAGTAATACCCCCGGTTTCTCTATTTGTGGCACACTTACCTTATTGAGATTTTTTTAATAGCGCACTTTCCATTTTTGACAAGATTCCTTCAATCTCATTCACTCATTCTACTTTTTTACTTTCTACATTTCATCCACTCATTTTCTTCACATAAATCCAAGAGACTAAATCTAGTGTGCCACTTTTGGTGAAAATGAGGGAGTAGGTGTTGTTTCTTGTAGTGCATGTACTCTCCTGGCTCTTGTAAATTTTGTTTCAGTCTTCTAAGTTTATAGTCACAATTATTACTCCTATGTCACATACGAACTTACATTAAGAGAAAGAGGGAGATTTTTATGAGTTGGTAATTTTATTAGTGAGTTTTTGAGATTGAATTTGGTTTCCTTTTATCCTTATTTTTTTGGGATTGATTAGGCCATTTAAAAGGCCAGCCTCATCTGTTAAAACCCTTTTTATGGCGGGTTTATGGATCTGAAGTGGAGGGAGAGATTAGCAATGAAAGTAAACTAGAAAAGCTGAAATTTTTAACTTAATTTACTGTTTACAGAGCCAAAAATGACTAGTGCAAAATTCAAAAGTTTACAACAATCTCAAAGTTACAAAAACACTTCTAGCCCTACGATACACTTCTGTATAAGCCTTTAATCAGCTGAATATCTTCAAAAAACCAAAAAACAATTCCCTGCAACATTCAGTCCCAAACCCTTTCCAAATTCCAACAAAAACCACAAAATCCATTCTTGGTAAAAATATTTCGAGCAGATAAATTGAATTTCAACATTCACCGAGCCCTACCAAGTCCCCATGGGGGGACTGATTGCTCTCTTTGTTGGATCTTCCCTTCATCATCTGGCATCGGGAAGATAATGAGGGAGAAGAAGTTAACCAATGAATAAGGTAAACACTTTTGTGAATTTTTGCTGCAGAGGGTTGGAAAGATCATGCAAGGGAAGAGAATAGAGGAAGCTCAGATTTTTAGATGCTCACTGAGGACAGTGAGCTACATATGGTCCCGAGCATGGTTGCCAATTGCGATTCATATCCATTTTGATGTGCAATAAGAAATTGGCAAACCAGCCAACAACAGAATTGTTTTAGACCTTACAGCTTTACAAGATCTTCTTGCAAATTCGAGAAGGACCATTAAAGGAACAAGCACTGGTTTAGGCAAGATTTATAAGAAGTCCACAAATAGACCAACACTAAGAGTTCAAAACGAGGTATCAAGGATGAAATTATGTTTATTAAGGTTAGATCCTCATTTCAAATTTACCCTATGGCCAATATCATCCATATGGATGAAAAGTGGTTCTATATGACAAAAAAAGAGGCCAATACCGACTAGGTCCGGATGAACCAGAGTCATTAAGAATCTGCAAGAACAAATCACATATTCAGAAATTAATGTGTGCTGTCAGGTTGGCTTCATATGAAATGAATGACCAGATCTCATTCGATGGGAAGTTTGGGGTATTCCCCTTTATTGAAAAAGTACCAGCTCAGAGGAAGAGTAATCCCACACTAAAGATAAACATAGACGTTATAAGAAGAATGATCATAGGGAAGATTATTCTAGAAATAAAGGCACGCTGGCCAACATGGAGGAGCAAGCAAATCTATATACAACACGACAATTGCAAGTAACATATTAAGAAATCAGACCCAGAATATAGTCTGTATAAGCTGAATAAAACGGTTTCAACAATGATCTGGTAAGCCAACCACTGAACTCACCTGATTCTAACATATTAGATCATGGTTTTTCAATTCAATTCAGACCTTGCAACATAAGATCCTAACTACTACTGTGGAGAACCTTTTAAATGCTGTGTACAACGCATACATGAGGAAATTCTGAAGGTTGACTATGGCCTTAACTCCCAGCTTTAATTTTTTTCCCAATTTTTTTTAATTTTTATGCTTTCCAACGATGATGCCTTTGATCTTCCAAAATGGTTAGTTGTCCCAAGTATTTATCAAATCCTTCTATTTAGATCATACCCATAATGTTCAAAATGTTATTTCTTGTATCTCTGTCCACATTAGAGCTGAAGGAAACGACGATTTATCAAAGTTTACTCTTTGACCAGATATTGTCTCATATTCTTCCAAAACCTTTTTCAAATGGGTGGTTTCATTTGATGTAGCTCTCCAAATATTAGTGTCTCATTAGCAAAAAACATATGAGAGAGAATCGGTGTTGATCGAGTTATCCTTAAGCATGAGATCTGTTTTGTCCTTAATTTTGTTATTACAAGGGCATAAATAAAATTTGTTCTTATAAAGGCCTAAATTAAGTTTTCAGCCGAGACCTCAAATTAATTTGAACCGACATTGCTAACATCTATTATCCGATTCATTTGATTAGCAAGATTAATCTATTTCTAATTGTGGAGGTAGCGACATGTTTGGTGAAGCACATTATATTTTGTTTTGATTTTCTACTTTTTAAAATTATTATTTAGAGTTGCACAATGATTAATTTTCTAAAAATAAAATAAATATCAATCAGAGTAAAGTTTAATATAATTGAAGTGAATTATGTTTTAGGAGAACATTTTCTAGATTATTTAATTATTTGCTTTCACTATGTAGGAATTGGATCTGTTGCATTATGCTTAATTTTGAAAATTTTCATTCTCTTACTCAAGTCCAATTAAGGATCATTTTAATTTACTAAATACAGTATTTCGTCTAATAGTTTCTCAAAATTTTTCTGTAGATATAGATTGTATATGTTTTCTTGACATGAATTTGGCCCTAAATGAACTTGAATGCAACACACAATGCATGGGCCTTTTTTTATTTTGGTATTTTTGAACACTGCAAAAAGATTATCTATATGTCTAGGTACAATTTTATTTCATAAAATTAAATCAACTGGGGATAATTTCTTCTCCTTAATTCAAGCCTGCAATTAATACTTAGCCATCCTTCAATCTTCTTTGCAATTTCCGTGCTTTAAATTATACACACTATGTTGGAGTTTTTGCTGTAATAATGCATTCCAGTGGAACTGTATAATCACGCATGGATGATTGTGGTAAAACTTTTCTTGTATATCGATGTGAGTCGCGTTACGCACCCTTTCCTTAAAGAGTAATTTGACCCTATTACAGCCTTGGGTTACACGAATTTCCTTCGAGGATAAAACAATCGAGAATCCCTCCTATTCTAGGCTTG
>JAULKM010090977.1:0-11235 GCA_032355605.1 Rubia tinctorum
GATTACATAGAAGTAAGGAAGAGAAATCGGAAAGGATTACGGATATGTTCTTGTGCCCGATCAATGATAAATATTCCATAATGAATTTGGAAAAGAAAATGTGGGTGTATGGGGAAGCACCACGTTTGAGCGGATTTCAATTTGGAGTTACAAGTAAAGTTTTTACTTTTTGCACTTCGATATCTCCAAGAAATTTGGAATCGTCAAATCACGAAATTGGCAAAACCAAAATTCAATTGAATAATGCACGATTGCAACTGTGCGATTTGGGCATGTATATGTGAGCGGAAGGGACTTAAAAGTCAACATTGATTACTTGTACACATTTTTGAAAAATTACACCGTGGCCGAAAATTGTGTTTCCCCATTATCTATTGCTCCAAAGTACATGATTTTCGTTATTCTTACCTAAATACAAAAATATTAAATAATTTATTTATTTTTGGCGAATTGTGGGAAAGCGCTAGTAAATGTTCTAGAGTAACTTAGAGTTGATTACATAGAAGTAAGGAGGAGAAATCGGAAAGGATTACAAATATGTTCTTGTGCCCGATCAAAGATAAATATTCCATTATGAATTTGGAAAATAAAATGTGGGTGTATGGAGAAGCACCACGTTCGAGCGGATTTCAATTTCGAGTTACAAGTAAAGTTTTTACTTTTTGCACTTCTTTACCTCCAAGAAATTTGGAATTGTCAAATCACAAAATTGGCGACACCAAAATTCAATTGAATAATGCACGATTGAAACTTTGCAATTTGGACATGTATATGTGAGCGGAAGGGACTTGAAAGTCAACATTGATTACTTGTACACATTTTTGAAAATTTTCACGGTGTCCCAAAATTGTGCTTCCCCATTATCTATTGCTCCAAAATACATGATTTTTATTATTCTTACCTAAATATAAAAAATATTAAATAATTTATTTATTTTTGGTGAATTGTGGAAAGCGCTAGTAAATGTTCTAGAGTAACTTAGAGTTGATTATATAGAAGTAAGGAGGAGAAATCGGAAAGGATTAAAAATATGTTCTTGTGCCCGATCAATTATAAATATTCCATAACGGATTTGGAAAATAAAATGTTCGTGAATGGGGAAGCACCACGTTCGAGCGGATTTCAATTTGGAATTACGAGTAAAATTTTTACTTTTTGCACTTACATCCCTCCAAGAAATTTGGAAATGTCAAATCACGAAATTGGCGACACCAAAATACAATTGAGTAATACACGATTGTGACTTTGCGATTTGGGCATGTATTGGTGAATGGAAGTGCCCAAAAGTAAACATTGATTACTTGTACACATTTTTAAAAAATTACATGGTGGCCCAAAATTGTGTTTCGCCATTATCTATTGCTCCAAAATACATGATTTTTGTTATTCTTACCTAATATAAAAATATTAAATAATTTATTTTCTGGTGAATTATGGGAAAGAGCTAGTAAATGTTCTAGAGTAACTTTGAGTTGATTACATAGAAGTAAAGAAAAGAAATCTGAATGGATTACAGATATGTTCTTGTGCCCGATCAATGATAAATATTCCATTATGGATTTGGAAAATAAAATGTGGGTGTATGTGGAAGCACCAGGTTCGACCGGATTTCAAGTTGGAGTTACGAGTAAAGTTCTTACTTTTTGCACTTACATCCCTCTAAGAAATTTAGAACTATCAAATCACGAAATTGGTGACACCAAAATTCAATTGAATAATGCATGATTGCGACTTTGCAATTTGGGCATGTATTGGTGAACGGAAGGGACTTAAAAGTCAACATTGATAACTTGTACCCATTTTTTAAAAATTACACCGTGGCCGAAATTTTGTTTCCCCATTATCTATTGCTCCAAAATACATGATTTTTGTTATTCTTACCTAAATATAAAATATAAAATAATTTATTTATTTTTGGTGAATTGTGAGAAAGCGCTAGTAAATGTTCTAGAGTAACTTAGAATGATTACATAGAAGTAAGGAATAGAAATCGGAAAGGATTACGGACATGTTCTTGTGCTCGATCAATGATAAATATTCCATTACAAATTCAGAAAATAAAATGTGGGTGTATGGGGAAGCACCAAGTTCGAGCGGATTTCAATTTGAAGTTGAGAGTAAAGTTTTTAATTTTTTGCACTTAGATCCTCCCAAAAATTTGTAATTGTCAAATCACGAAATTGGTGACACCAAATTTCAATTGAATAATACAGGATTGCGACTTTGCGATTTGGGCATGTATTGCCGAACGGAAGGGCCTCAAAACTCAACACTGATTACTTGTAAACATTTTTAAAAAATTACACCGTGGCCCAATATAGTGTTTCCCCATTATCTATTGCTCCAAAATACATGATTTTTGTTATTCTTACCTAAATATAAAAATATTAAATAATTTATTTTTTTGGTGAATTGTGGGAAAACGCTAGTATATGTTCCAGAGTAACCTAGAGTTGATTACATAGAACTAAGGAAGAGAAATCGGAAAAGTTACGGATATGTTCTTGTGCCCGATTGATGGTAAATATTCCGTTACGGATTTGAAAAATAAAATGGAGGTGTGTAGGGAAGCACCACGTTTCCGCGGATTTCAATTTGGAGTTACGAGCAAAGTTTTTACTTTTTGCACTTAGGTCCCTCCAAGATATTTTGGAAGGGTCGAATCACAAAATTGGAGACACCAAATTTCAATTGAATTATATACGATTGCGAATTTGCGATTTGAGCATGTATGGGAGAATGGAAGGGCCTCGAAAGTCAACAGTGATTACTTGCACACATTTTTGGAAAATTACACTGTGGCCCAACATTGTGTATCCCCACTATCCATTGCTCCAAAATATATGATTTTTGTTATTCTTACCTAATTATAAAAATATTAAATAATATATTTTTTGGTGAATTGTGGGAAAGCGCTAGTAGATGTTCGAGAGTAACTTAGAGTTGGTTACATAGGAAGTAAGGAAGAGAAATCGGAAAAGATTACGGATATGTTCTTGTGCCCGATCGATGGTAAATATTTCGTTACGAATTTGGAAACTAAAATGGAGGTGTATAGGGAAGCACCACATTTGAACGGATTTCAATTTGGAGGTAGGAGTAAAGTTTTCACTTTTTGCGCAAAAATATAATTTAGCTTAGAGCGGCTGCGCGCAACTGCGGGCAGCAGCACCCATCTCCTGAAAATTTTGATTGAAATTCTAAAACTTTTGGCAAATGTTTTGAAATTTCTGGCGGGAAGATTGAATTTTAAAAACATAGGCACTGGTTCTTTAACTTGGGCACCGGTTAGGGTTTTAGGCTAATTTTTTGAATTTTAGTACCGGTTTTTTAACATTAGCATCGGTTTTTTTACCGGTGCTAAATTTTGGCAATTTTTTTGAAATTTTTGGCTGGAAGATTGAATTTTAAAAAATTTAGTATCGGTTTTTTAACATTAGCACCGGTTTTCAAAAAACCGGTGCTGAAATTTTTTTGGGCACCGGTTTCTTTATCTCTAGCACCAGTGTAAAAAAACTGGTGCCAATTTTAGCATCGGGTTTTTAAAAAAACCGGTGACCAAACAAATTTTTAGCACCGGCTTTTTCAAAAAACTGGTGCCTATGATATAGCACCGGTTTTCAAAAAACCGGTGCCTATGTTAAAAAACCGGTGCTAATTTATTTTGGGCACCGTGCCAGAAAATCGGTGCTAAAGGGGGGGGGGTTCTGTGGTAGTGTACTCGTGGTATTTCCGGTATGCTAGCATAACCAACTGGTACTGATACGAGCTCGTAACTGAACATATTGGGCGTGGCTGCCGAATATGGATTTCTAGATTTGTGATAGCCTTTGGGAACTATTGAAGGGTTTATGCCCTGATGCCAGTCACAGTAGTCATATAGGAACTTGACTGCATTTTGGCATAACCCACCTGTATCCTTTTACTATGTGCTAGGATCTATGTGGCTATTTGATTTATGTGATTGCTAAATTCAACTGGGTAAGTATTGGAGATGGAACCTCACTAAGCAAGGAGCTTACCCAGTTTAAACAACCCTAACAGGTGTAGCTGAGCAGTTTGAATGAAGTGCACTATTGCCTTTACTTCTTTTTGGGGAAGGATCATGGGCAAACTTTAGAATATTTTGGTTTAGTATGTATTATCGTTATGTAAAATATTAATGTAAAACTTGTCCTTATCGGATCCTTTAGAACTTTGTCTGTACTTAAGTTAAACTCCTGTGTAATACTTGTATTAAGACTTTCACTGTAATAGTAAGTTAGGTTTTGAATTTGCTAAATTTCTTCCACATAACTGTATTTGCTTGTTTGTGCAATCAAGTAATCCAATCCGTTGGATTCTTGGTAGCATGCCTAGTCCGATCCGATGCTTGCGTTGAGCAAGTGAGTCATGGATCTGGGGTGTTACACTTCCTCATATGAGCAGAACATCAGGCACTTGTCAAATACTTTGCTGAATTCAGAGTCACTCCTCAAATTGTCGTAGTGGCTCATGACATATTGTTTCAGATGCCAAATACAAAGTCTATGTCTTGTGTTAGGGTACACCTATAAATAAATAAATAAAAACAGCAACCTCAGATGGAGTTTCTCAAACATTATGTGGGAAAAAAGAAAACTCATTTAACATTAGTTAAACATCATCAGCAAAAAATGAAACCTCCTCATATATTATTGAAACATAAGTAAGAAGACAAATGTATGTGTATTATACCTCCTGTATGGCTTTTGATATAGCATGGTCCTGATCTGTGAAAATAGTGATAGGCTCTATTTCTCCCATAGATTTTTTGAATGTGTTCAACAACACAAAGGTTTCTTCTGTTTCATCGTTGATGAAGGCACATCCAAACATGACATTCATTCTATGATTGTTGAGGCCAACAAAAGGAGCGCAAATGAGGTTGTATTTGTTGGTTCGATATGTTGTATCGAAAACCAGCAAATCACCATATACCTTGGAATCCTCAGCCATCATGGAATCTCTCCAGAATAGTGCCAACATTCTTCCCTCATTGTCAAGTTTTACCCTAAAAAAGAAGCCTTCTTCTTTTTCATTATGTTCTGTGAGCATATCAATCAACTTTTGTGCACTCCAGCTTCTATTTGTTTCATTCTTAGTCTGCTCACATAGTTGATGTGATCCATCATGGTGTGCACAATTAATTCTTCACCTCCAACATCGTTTACCATGTACCTATATCCATATGCTGGTGTTAGTCCAACTTGTTCCATTGCTTCAATTGCTTTTCCCTTTTCAGGGTCTATTTTTCTTTCACTTATGTGTAGATATTGCCAATGGGGAAGAGTGAGTTCATGATTGTGAGTTACAACATGCTGATGGACTGTGTACCTGCCATCCTCAGTCAGTTTGATAAATATTTTAGCCTTGCATCCTGTTCTTGTTAGAAAGAATTCCTTCCCCTTTCTATTGTTATTCTCAACTATAGGAGTTACAAATTTGTTGTTTGTTTTGCCTTCACAAGAACATGTGTAGTATCTTCCCTTCAACTTGTTGTCGTTTGTCTTTCGTGTTGTTGATTTTTGTATACTGAAACCTCTTGCTTTTGAGTGGCGGCGGTACATGTCTTCTAACTCTTCCCATGTTCTTGCTATCACTCCTTCCAAGTTTTCGTACACATCAACCTCCTGTATTTCATTACCAGGTCCTGTTTTATAAACATCAAACAAGAGCAACTGTTAACTTCAAGATAAAATAGGAACCTCATAATATATAATGAATAACTCAACAAAAAACAGTAATCTCATGATTCTGTGCAGTAAACTACAGTTGAAAAAAACACACAATTCACATGCTATAAATTTCATACTGCTTCAGGTCCTGTTTTTTGAAACATTGAACAGGAGAAACAGTTAACTTCAAGACCTATATGTAAATCTTAGTAGATAAAATAGGAACCTCATAATATATTATGAATAACTGAACCAAAAAAATAGTAATCTTATGATTATGTGTAGTAAACTATAGGTGCAAAAAAAACACAATTCACATGCTTAAACTTCACACTACTTCAGGTTTTGTTTTTGAAACATCAAACAGGAGCAACAGTGAACCTCAAGACTTATGTGTAAATCACAGTAATCAAAGTAAGAACCTAATATATTATGATAACTCAACAAAAAAATGGCAATCTCATGATTCTGTACAGTAAGCACCAGGTAAAATAACACAATTCACATGCTATAAACTTCACACTACTTCAGGTTCTGTTTTTGAAACATTAAACAGTAGATATTGTGAACCTCAAACTTGATATGTAAATCTCAGTACATAAAATAGAAACCACATAACATACTATGAATAACTGAACCAAAAAAAATAGCAACCTCATGATCATGTAATGAAAACAACAGTAGTAAAAAACACAATTCTCTTGATATAACTTGTCACATCATCTGAATAAACATGAACATAAGTAGGAAATATAGAAATTTCACGCTGTTAGATCAGTGAACATTTAACTATTAATCAGGGAACATCATTCATATACTGAGCAAGGATTCTTAGTTACAGCAGAATGTATTAGACTTCATTCAGTGTATATGTACATCATGTATGAAACAATAAGCCTCAATTCTTCGTCGTCATTACCTGTGATTTGGATAATATCATTTCTAATTTGAAGTTCCTGATTTTAATTTGTTGTCAGAGTAAGTTGTTGATTTTTGTGGAGAGGTTCATGCATTTTGTTTTTCCTGTCAATTCAATCAATTAAAACGTCTTTCTATCGCATTCAAGAAGAAATTAAAGCGTATTTTAGAAGAATTTTTTTTACCTGGTCGAATCTTCGTATTTTGAATCTTCGTCCGTGCTCATGTTTTGAATTCGTCAAGGTTGAGGGTGAAATCATCCGGATTTGATGACCTTCAGATTGAGCGAATTTTAGAAGATGAGATTAGAGATTACATAGAAGAGATTAGAGAGAGAAAGAGAAAGAGAAAGCGCTGTATTTTCGTGTACTGGATATTTTCTGTCCATATTTGCACATCAGTCCCTCCTTTTTTCGCCCTTTATAAACATGGCAGTGGAAAAAAATATTTAAGCCCAGGCCCCAATTTTTCGGCAAGGGGGTTTGCCTTGGTCCCTGCCTAAAGTTTAGGTTGTCTCACAGGAGACCATCTCTAAAAAAGAAATAAAGTACATGGGCTTAGATAAATAACAGGTTAGAGTAAATTGGCACTTAATTATGAATTAATATTTTAAATTGGTTACAGTAGGTAGATTTCAAGTAAATATGGGGAATGATATTTGAAATTAGTAAAATCACGAAACAAGCCGGAGGAAAAGAACTAATCTATTAGAAGTTTAATTTTAACATATCTTACTGATTTTATGAAAGACGGTTTAGCTTTCTATAATTTCGTACCTATTGATAAGATAAAACCTAAGCGGTTTAACAGTCCATAATTTTGTAATGCTAAAATATTACTGCTTCCAATAAAGCACAACTGTATCCAAGTTTTACTGTAGTTGCACTACTCTAGATTAAATTCTTTCTGAACCCATTTATTTTCAGTTTCTTTTTTTCTCTTTTTTTGTTTGTTTCATTGTTTATTTGGTTGTTTATTTTTTTATCTACATGATTTGTTGAATTTAAATATAACTCCAGTCCCACTTTAAACTTTTTAATTAATTTTTACACAAACTTTAATACAAGTATATGTGACATTTTTTTAATGGGTGGCGAGAGTAGGCCTACATAAATAAAATGAAAGGAAGATTAAAATGTACAAAGTTTAAAATTAGGAAGTTTATAGTGGGACATTCCAAAAAGGAAAATAGAAAGTTTAAAGTGGGACGGAGGAAGTATATATGTATATATATTTAATAAAATAAAATAATTAATTATAATTGTTCGGATCATATATCAATTCAAATTTATGTTTAATTCTTTTAATTAAAGATTCTAGTACTCCCTCTGTCCCAAATTAAATTTCACAGAATCTTTTTGACGGTCTCCAATACACACGTTTGACCGTTATATTTAACTACATATAATATCGGTAAATAAAAGTTACTTTTAGAAACAACTTGTTATGAAGAATCCAAAAATATCACATACAACAATATTATTGTTTATGTATCTATTCAAATATGTAGTTAAAGTTTTCTTAGTTTGACTTAATCTTTAATTTGGTGCAATTTAATCTGGGATGGTGGGAGTATGAAAATTATATTTTAAAATGTTACATTTCCATCATTTTGTAATGTTGGTGTTTTCTTAAAATGTTAATGAATTTTCTGTTGTGAGTCAGTGTATCATGGTTGTGTGCGTGAGTACTGGATTAGTGTATGTTACTTAGTTTGGTGTGTGGGTGATTTAGTCAGTGTAGAATGGTTGTGTATGAGTACTGTAACTTTGTGTGGTGTGCAATATAGTGGGTGGATTAGTGTATATGACTTAGTGTGGTCTGCATAATTAATTAAGTAAGCACAATTAGAGACTGTTTACCTCAAGATTCGTTACTTAAGCATGATGACTTGAAGCGGGTTCAAACTACTAACTCCACAAGATTTTTATTTTATTATCTATTACGACACGTCTATTAACATTTAACACATAAGGGTAGGTTAAACAAAAAATTAGTGGATGATTAGGAAGACTAAAATGCACTAAGGTTTAGTAAAGAGTTGATAATGCAGATTTCATAAGTTACCCAAAAAGGATTACTGTATAGAAAAAGAAATTCAATTGGGGCTTTAGATTGGTAGAAACACTCAAGAAGTATTCCCCACAATTTCGATCCAAAGTATGCTCCTAATCACTGACTAAATAAATAACTATCATGAACGACATAATCTTTTATTTTAGTTAAATTTTAATCCCTTTTATGAGTTATGAAGAGAGGAGAATAGGAACGGAATAAAAAAGAATAATTCAAAAAGGCGATTTTTTAAAATTCTTTTTCGTGAACAAGTGTGGCGTGCAAGTTTGTGTTGTATATATGTGATGAGTTAAATAGGGCCTAAATGAGAGAGTTTTGTGGATAAATAATGAAATATCTATTTATAATATTAAAGTTTCGAATGAGAGTTCGAATATACATATGTTAATTACTATGAATATGAATTAGTAGAACTATCTTCTACATGAAAACAAGAAAAATAAAGGATATGTAAGTTAGTATAAATGTATAGGTATATGAAAGATATATATATATATATATATATATATATATATGAATAGAAATTTAGCATACGTATATATTTAATACTGATTATAAAAGTACATAATTATCCTAAAGTAAGATAGAGTAAATTGAATATATTTTAATAAATTTCTAAAAATATTTGCAGACTTTGTGTAACGGAATGGTATGCATTAAGTGATAAATGGCGAGGGTTCCTACCTTTTTCAAACTAAACATTTTGAAATGAATTTTACTAATTTATTTTGTAATGAAACTATCATTTTTTTCTAGTGTTTTAGAAGGTGATTTTTCCCACTTATAAAAGCAACTTCATTGCACTGCATATCTATTACTGAATTTATTTTAATGTTACATAATCATTTCCTTATAGAAGGGCTCCACTTCACTGTTTACCGCCGTTGAGGTGTTTTAATGAATTCAAGTGAACATGTTAACCTTTTTAGGATTTATAAATTTTAACTGAAACTTTTTGAAATGATTTTTTAGTAGTTTTTTCCCAAAAAATATATTTTAAATTTATACTTGATTTATTCAAATTCCATTTAATTAATTTCATGAAATTGTTACTAAACATTTAAATTTAATATTTTTCCTTTATTTGCGGACTTATAGTTTTCTTAGTGTATTCAAGAATATGACCTTCAAAATCTTGTTTACATTCCAATTATCCCCTTACATCTTATTTAATTATTCACTCGGATAAGTTTTCAATACTTTGAAATTTTCATTTCATTATTTTATTGATACCGTGGGATTACTATGTGACTCATGTGACTGACTGATACTGACTATAAGTTACTTCTAACTTATAGGATGTTACGGCTACTGAATACTGATATTGTGGGATCACTATGTGATCATGTGCTTGAACTGATACTGACTATGGGTCACTTCGTGACCATAGATTTTTACAGCTACTGAATAGTGGTATCGTAAGATCACTATGTTACCCATGTGATTGAACTGATATTAAATATGGGTCACTTCGTGACACGTAGGTTGTTGCTACTATTGAATAGTGATACCGTGGGATACTCTGTAACCTATGTGACTGGACTGATACTGACTATGGGTTCACTATGTGGCCATAAGTTGTTACCGTTTTTGAATACTAATACTATGGTTTCACTTTGCGACCCATAAGATTGCTACTGTGTACTGTGTACTGTTTTCTTATTTATATTTTCTGCATTGTTTTTGATAAATTAAGGATTTTATATCAAATGTTTATTAACCACTGCATTTAATTACATAATGTTTTATAGAAATTTCTTTCATTACATATTGTTATTTGCATTACATTGAATGTTTTGAAACTTGGAACTCTCATAGGAGAAAGCTCACCCCGCATTTTTTCTAAAATCGTTAAGGTTAATCAGCGCTATGTATGATGTGACCGCGACAAATAAGGTGTGAGTAAGCCCGAGACCATTACTTTTAGTTTTGTTTAGCTAATTGCAAGACCTTTCATTTTGTTATGAATTAGCATTATGTACAAACTCTAGAAGTTCATTGTGATAGTTATTGTAAGTTTTTTGGAATTTTAATAAAATTATCCACACTCTTTGCTTTGGGTGTCACAAATGGTGTCAAAGCATGATTTTGGATATTAGTGACCCTTAGGAAATATGGATTACTTTCACCTGAGTTATGGACTTGACCTTAAGTTTTTGTTCACCTCGTGTGACATATTCTAGTAACCATGACCCTCCCTTGCATAATGTATGTAAAGTGTCAACCATCACCATTCCCTTAGATTTATCAAGTCAGGTGTTTTTTTCTTCCTTAAAAAGACTTGGTAATTCTTAACCTCGAACCTAAATCTCATAGTTAAGAATGTTATGTGACTGTATCTAGTTGGACGCACGTAAGTTTAAGCTTAAGAATTAATATTAAAAGTAGGAACTAATCAATAAATTTAATGAAAGGACTATGAATGGAGAACAATTGGTTTTAGTTTAGGAATAAAATGATACACTGACTGTGACAATAGAGAATTTAGATGATGATTAAATTAGTCTTTTGTATCATTGCATATATGTGTCTAGAGTTTTGTTAT
>JAULKM010090988.1:0-11235 GCA_032355605.1 Rubia tinctorum
CTTCACCACCTTGATTTCTAGTGAACGCTGGTTTCCTTGCTCTATGCAATTTTCACAATTACTTCCAAAGTTTTGTCCACGAGGCCTATTTCCACCAGATTTTTCTTGAAATTTCTTGTTCACCACCTTTTTCAGTATCCTTGAGAAATTCTTAATGATGAGAACAATTTCTTCAATAACATCCTCACTATCTGATTCGTGGTTGTCCCGTGATGAGGATACTTTAAAGGCCAACTCCTCCGAGTTTTCTTTGCAGGCTGTTCCATAGTCATCTCATATGTCTGTAGTGATCTTCATCTTTCTCATCTTCATCATCCTCACTCCATGAAGTGACATACGATCTTCCTTGCTTCTTTTGGGTATTGGCACATTCAGACTGGATATGTCCAAAACCTTCACATTCTCTACACTGTATCTTTCCTTGTTGTTTTGCTTCACCACCTTGATTTCTAGTAAAGTGCTGGTTTCCTTGCTCTATGCGATTTCCATGATTACTTCTAAAGTTTTGTCCACGAGGCCTATTTCAACCAGTTCTTTCTTGCAATTTCTTGTTCACCACCTTTTTCAGCATCCTTGAGAAATTCTTAGTGATGAGAACAATTTATTCAATACCATCCTCACTATCTGATTTGCGGTTGTCCCATGATGAAGATACTTTAAAGGCCAACTCCTTCTGATTTTTCTTTGCAGGCTGTTCCATAGTCATCTCATATGTTTGTAGTGATCCCATCAACTTATCCAAGGACATTGTGGATACATCTTTGGCTTCTTCTATTTCTTTAACCTTTATTGCAAATCTCTTGGGCAGTGATCTCAAGGTATTTTTTACCAGTTTGGATTCCTTGTAGACTTTTCCCAGTTGATAAGCCATATTAGAGATGTCTTGAAGTTTCCCATTGAATATGGCAATCGTATCACCCTCTTCCATTTTCAACTCTTCGAACTTTGTAGCTAACATGTTAAGTTTGGATTCACGTACATGACTAGGTCCTTCATGTACAGTCTACAAAATATCCCATGTTTTCTTAACCTGATTACATGAAGAGATGAGTCTAAACTGATTTTAATCCACTGCTGTGAAGATAGCATTCAATGCTTTGGAATTAGCTAGTGAAGTCTTAAATTTTTTTGGGGACCAATATGATTTATCCTTGAGCTTTTGTTTCCTTGAACTTGACTCTCCCTCTTTCTCCTTCGAGCTGGATTCTTTATCTCCAATTGGGAGATTCCACTCAGTTTTAACAAAGTGCCATGCAAGTTCATTTAATGAATTTATAAAGATTCTCATGCGTGCCTTCTAGTAGTTGTAGTTTGTTCCTTCCAGTAGTGGTGACCGAGACACAAAAGCTCCTTCCTTTGTCGCCATGGTAAAATCGGATCACACGTTCCTTGACACAACCAAGGTAAAACGTAAGTGACCAAGCTCTGATACCAAATGAAATTTTGGTTTTACCGTTTTAGCTTTATTATTAGACCTATGTTCCAACATATCATATCTAACCAAGTATGTAAAGAAAAATAACACATGAGCACACACAACTTGGTTACGCAGTTCAGTGAAATCCACCTACGTCTGTGGGGCCTGGCCCAGTTCACAATAAATCCACTAATCAGAAAGATACAGTACAAACTACACCATGCAACTATACTTATCTACTCTAATTTCAACGTGTGGATTTTGCAAGCTCCCCTTCCTACCAATCCGCCTTGATCAGACTCCCCCTGACCTTGAAACTCATCGACGCTGGATCTCCTCCTCCCGAGGAATTAAGGTATACGACTCTAAACTTGATCAACGGATCATGTATGTTGGAACATATAAGTTCTGGCTTAAAATTTTATTTTAGGTATTTTTTAAAATAATAAAAGAAAATGAATGAACAATATATTTGATACAGTTTTCATCTGAGTTAGAATAACCCGCCATCCTTGATTTTTGATTTATTTACCATATATTCACTGACCTAGCTATAAATATCAATACTCGCAAAATACATTCTTAGAAATTTCAAGAAAACTAGCGAAGGTTTCTTCTATCTAGAAGACACTTGAAACCATCCAGCATTCTCGTGGCAAAAACTAGACCCAGGAAGAGAGATGTGGAAACCTTCACTACACAAGAAACCAACAAGAGCGTGAGAATTCACGGTTTTTTTAATGAAAAAATTGAGACAGACAAGTCTTAGTAAAGGTAATATGCAATAACTACAACGTTAATGTGAGGTTGTACTACATGCCCAAGAAGTTCTAATGTTGGAGCAGGAAGTTCTATTACGCAAAGGAATTGTTCATTTTTACCCACCATGACACCAAGAGCCTTTACACGATTGAGGGAAAGTGTTGCGTCCACACCTTCAAGAAGTTGACCAAGCTTGAGAGTGGAGAGCAAGATGAGTTCTCCCGCCATTTTGAGGAAAACATTGCCTCCGTCGCTTTCGTCCCCGGCCATGTCATTCTGTATAGTAAGAGTGAGATAACCTACAACCTGAACAGTCTCACGGTCCAGTGCTAGGGGTGCAAGGATAAGTTGCATCCCGCATGTACTGAAAATAAAAATTTTGATACAATTTTGTTTATAATAAGAAATGACAGTAATAACACTGAAAACTCAAAAAATTATTATGTAATCATAAGCGCGCGCACGCGCGCACACACACATATGTATCTATTAACATGATGTAATTTCATACGCAAATTTAATAGTAAAATATATGCTTAGAACAGGGCGAGTGCTGTGCATTACACGAACTTTTACAATTAATTTATTTTAAATAAATATGAAAAATTTAATATATTGTCATATCTTATCAACTTTAATCAATAATAAAATATCAATTTGTTTGATTAAAATTTTTAAATAAAATTTCTAAAACAATTTTGAAGATAGCTGATTCTTTAACTTGTAGAGAGCTCATTTGTATCTTTGAAATTTTCCGTCGGGATCATTCTTATTTATAATCCAGGCCAATACAACATTTTATTTCAATTTGTTGTTATTATTATTTTATTTGGTAATATATTGTTTGTAATCCTGTGACTCCAGTAATGATTGGTTGTTTCATTTCATCAGTGCTGGTTCGATTATCAAGTTTCCTTCAGACTTTTCAAATTTCCTCACTTGCAATTGCAATTGCAACTACATATTCATCGTTCTCTTTTGAATCAACCATTGGTTGAATTAGAGTTTCAACCTTAGTTGCCCTTAATTTACCACCTTATCCATGGGTGATTAAAAACAATCATAGATGTTTACTATAACGCTAAAAAAAATATAGTCACACCATATTTGAGGAAATATTATAAACTAAATTTGTCAAATATGGCTGCACAACGCACATATATTGCTCGAATATATAGATATTTATAATTTCTTTATAATTGGTATTTTTTAGTAATTACTTAATCATTAATTCAATGGTCTATTTTAGGCAATTCTTGAAAATAATAAAATATAAATTAATGAACAATAGAGTATATACAGTTTTCGTCTTAATTAGAATAACTCACCATCCTTGATTTTGGATTTATTTTCCATATATTTACCGACCTAGCTGTGAATATAAATACTGGCTAAATACATTCTCAAATATTTCAAGAAAACTAGCAAATGTTTCTTCTATTTACTCCACACTTAAAACCATCCAGCATTTCCATTGCGAAAATTGGACCCAGAAAGAGAGATGTTGAATCCTTAACTATCGAAGAAACCAACAAGATCATGAGAATTCACGGTTGCTTGTTACTGAAAGCACAGGAGCCTGATAAGTCTTAGTACAGGTAATACGCAATAGCTACAACGTCAATGTGAGGTTGTACTATAGGCCCGAGGAGTCCTAATGCGGGAGCAGGCAGTTCCACGATACAAAGGGATAATTCATTTTGGCGCACTATGACACCTGGAGCCTCCATACAATTGGGGGAAAGTGCTACTTTAACACTTTCAAGAACTACACCAAGCTCGAGAGTGTAGGAAAAGATGGTTTCTATTGTTGTTTCGAGTAAAAGATTGCCTCCGTCACTTTCGTCCCCGACCGTGTCATTGTGTATTGTAAGAGTGAGATACCCTACAACCTGAATTATGTCATGTTTGAGTTCGAGGGGTGCAAGGATAGTTTTCATCTCGCATGTCTTGAAAATAAAAGTTTTGATACTATTTTATTTAATAATGAGAAATAACAGTACTAACACCAAGAACTCAAAAAACAATAATGTAATCATAAACAAATATATATGTGTGTGTGATGTAATTTCTTAAGTAAATATAATAGTAAAAGATATGCTAAGAACTTGGTAAGTACCATGCATTGCATGAAATTTTAAGACTGATGTATTTTCAATTAATATGAAAATTTTAATATACTGTCATATCTCCATCAACGTTAATCAAAAATAAAATCTCAAATATTTTGATTATAAATTTTAATGAGTATTTTTTAAACTTTTTTTTAAATCAGTTGATTCTTTTACTTGCACAAAGTTTTGTAGAATCTTTTGAAAATTTTCTCCCAAAAGCGTTCTTAATTATAATCCTAATATAACATTTTTTCTTCTTTGGTACTATATTGTTTCCAATCCTGTGACTCCAGTAATGATGGGTTGTTTTCATTTCTGCACTGCTTGCTTGATTATTAAGTTTCTTTCTGACTATTTAGATTCCCTTACTTGCAATTGCAACTGCATCCTAATCGTTCTGTTTTGATTCAACCATTGATTGAATTAAATTTTCAACTTCGGTTTACCTTCATATACCACCTTATCCATGGGTTATTAAAAACAATCATAATTTTTTACTATAACACTAACAAAAATATATAGTTACACTATATATGGGAAAATGTATATAAATTAGATATATGGAAACGCAATGCACTGATATTGCTCAAATATATAAATATTTATAATTCCTTTATAATTGGTACATTTTTTTAGAATTACTTAAGCATTAAGTCAATGGTGTATTTTAGATATTTTTTGAAAATAATAATAAAAATAGAAAATGTATGAACAATAGAGTTGATACAATTTTCATCTGAGTTAGAATAACTCGTCATTATTGATTTTGGATTTATTTACCATATATTGACCGACCCAGCAGTGAATATAAATACCCACTATATACATTCTCTGATATTTCAAGAAAACTAGCGAAGGTTTCTTATATTTACAGCACACTTAAAACCATCCATCATTTCCATGGTGAAAATCGGACCCGGAAAGAGAGATGTTGAATCTTTAACTATCAAAGAAACCAACAAGAGCGTGAGAATTCACGGTTGCTTGTTGCTGAAAGTACCGGAGCACGGTAAGTTTCAGTACGGGTGACACACAATAGCTACAGCGTCAATGTGAGGTTGTACTGTAGGCCCAAGGAGTCCTAATGAGGATGCAGGAAGTTCCACGATGCAAAGGAACAGTTCATTTTTATGCACTATGACACCTCGAGCCTCCACACAATTGGGGGTAAGTGGCTTCCACACCTTCAAGAACTACACCAAGCTCGAGAGTGTAGGACAAGATGATTTCTCCTGTCGTTTCGAGTAAAATATTTCCTCTATCGCTTTCGTCTCCGACCGTGTCATTGTGTATTTTAAGAGTGATATTCCGTACAACCTGAATAGCCTCAGGTTGCAGTTCAAGGGGAGCAATGATAGTTTTCATTCCGTATGTCTAGAAAATAAAATTTTTATAGCATTTTATTTATAATGAGAAATGACAATACTAACACTCAAAACTCAAAAAACAATAATGTAATCATAAGCATATATACACACACACATGTGTGTGTGATGTAATTTCTTATGTAAATATAATAGTAAAAGATATGCTTAGAACTAGGCTAGTACCATGCATTGCACAAACTTTTATGACTAATGTACCTTCAATTAATATGAATTTTTAATATCATTTCCTATCTCCATCAACGTTAATCAATAATAAAATCTCAAAATTTTTAATTATAAATTTTAAAGAATATTTTTAAAACTTTTTGGAAGTTAGCTAATTCTTTAACTTGCACAAAACTCAGTTGTATCTTTTGAAAATTTTCCCCCCGAAGCATTCTTAATTATAATCCTAATACCACATTTTATTTCTTTTTGTTGTTATTTATTTTTCTTTGGTACTATTTTTTCCAATCTTGTGACTCCAGTATTGAGGGGTTGTTTTCATTTCAGCACTGCTTGTTCGATTAACAAGTTTCTTTCTAACTTTGCAGATTCCCTTACTTGCATTTACAACTGAAACCATTTGTTCAATTAGAGTTTCAACTTCAGTTGCCCTTCATTTACCACCTTATCCATGGGTGATTAAGAACTATCATAAATGTTTACTATAACGCAAAAAAAAAAATATAGTCACACTAAATATGAAAAAAGTATATAAATTAAATTAGGGATATCTGGCTGCGCAACGCACATATATTGCTCGTATATATAAATTTATTTATAATTCCTTTGTAATTGGTACCTTTTTTAGAATTACTTAAGCATTACGTCAATGGTATATTTTAGATAATTTTTTTAAATAATAAAAATATATGAAATGAATGAACAATAGAGTTGATACAATTTTCGTCTGAGTTAGAATAACTAGCCATTCTTGATTTTGGATATGTTTACCATATATTTGACTAACCTAGTAATGAATATAAATTCTCTCTAAATACATTCTCTGATATTTCAAGAAAACTAGCGAAAGTTTCTACAGTCTGTAGCATACTTGAAACCATCCGGCTTTTGCTTGGCGAAAACCGGACCTAGGAAGAGAGATGTCGAATCCTTCACTATAAAAGAAACCAACAAGAACGTGAGAATTTAAGGTTTCTTATTGCTGAAAGAACCGGAGCCTGAGAAGTCTTGGTACAGGCATTACGCAATAGTTACAACGTCAATGTGAGGTTGTACAACAGTCCCGAGGAGTCATAATGCGGGCACATGAAGTTCTATTTCGCAAAGAAATTGTTCATTTTAGTCCACTATGGCACCTAGAGCTTCCACACGATTGAGGGAAAGTGCTGCGTTCACACCTTCAAGAACTACATCAAGCTCGAGAGTGTATGATAAAATGATTTCTCCTGTCATTTCAAGTAAAAAGATTGCCTCCGTTGCTTTCGTTCCCTACCGTGTCATTGTGTATTTTAAGTGTGATATACCCTAGAACTTGAATAGTCTCATGGTCCAGTGCGAGGGGTGAAAGGATATCTTTCATCCAGCATGTCTTGAAAATAAAAACTTTGATACCATTTTATTTAGAATGAGAAATGACAGTAATAACGCAGAAAACTCAAAAAATTACATAATCATAAGCAAATATATATATATACACACACACATATATACATTGACATCATGTAACTTCATACGTAAATGTAATAGTAAAACATATGCTTAAAACTGGGCAAGAACCGTGCATTGCACGAACTTTTATGACTAATGTATTTTCAATAAATATGAAAATTTAATATTTTGTCCTATCTCCATTAACTTTAATCAATAATAAAATCTCAATTTTTTTATTAAAAATTTTAAAGAATAATTTTAAAATATTTTTGAAGTCAACTGATTCTTTAACTTGAACAACGCTTAGTTGTATTTTTTGAAAATTTTCCTCCGGAAGCATTCTTAATTATAATCCCAATAAAATATTTTATTTCATTTTATTGTTATTATTTTTTATTTGGTACTATTTTGTTTCCATTCCAAAGACTCCAGTAACGATGGGTTGTTTTTATTGCAACACTGCTTGGTCAATTATCAAGTTTCTTTCAGAATTTGCATATTCTCGTACTTTCAATTGCAACTGCATCCTCATCCTTCTGTTTTGAATCAATCATTGGAAAAAATTTCTAGAATTACTTAAGCATTAAAGCAATGGACTATTTTAGGTAGTTTTTGAACAATAAAGTTGATACAATTTTCGTCTAAGTTAGAATAACTCGCCATCCAAGATTTTGGATTTATTTACCATTTGTTCTCTAACCTAGTTGGGAAATGTTCCATGACGCAAAGGTACTGTTCATTTTGAGTCACTATGACACCTAGAGCCTTTACACTATTGAGAACAAGTGTTGCATCCACACCATCAAGAACTACACCAAGCTCGAGAGTGTAGGACAAGATGATTTCTCCCGCCGTTTTGAGTAACTGTCAATTTCGTCCCCGACCTTGTCGCTGTATATTGTAAGAGTGATATATCCTACAATCTGAATAGTCTCATGGTCCAGTGCGAGGGGTGCAAAGATAGATTTCATCCTTTATGTCTTAAAAATAAAAATGGCAATACCATTTTATTTATAATGAGAAATGAAAGTAATAACACTTAAAACTCAAAAAATATTATGTAATCATAAGAAATATATATATATATATATATGTGTGTGTGTGTGTTAATATGATGTAATTTCATACATAAGTATAATAATAAAAGATATGCTTAGAACTGGGCAAGCACTGTGCATTGCACGAACTTTTAGGACTAATGTATTTTAAATAAATATAAAAATTTTAATATACTGTTCTATCTCCATCAACATTAATTAATTATAAAATATTTAATTTTTTGATTCAAAATTTTAAAGAATATCATTAAAACTATTTTGAAATCAGTTGATTGTTTAACTTGCACAAAGTTCAGTTGTATCTTTTGAAAATTTTCTAGCGGGAGCATTTTTAATTATAATCCCAATACAAAATTTTATTTCCTTTTGTTATAATTTTTTTATTTGGTACTAAATTGTTTCTAATATTTTGAATCCCGTAATGATGGGTTGTTTTCATTTCAGCACTACTTGCTTAAATATAAAGTTTCTTGCAATGCCATTGCAACTGCATCCTCATTGTTCTGTTTTGAGTCAACCATTAGTTGAATTATAGTTTCAACTTCAGTTGCCTTTCGTTTACCACCTTATCCATGGGTGATTAAAAACAATCCTAGATGTTTACTGTGCCCTAACAAAATTATATAGTAACACCCTATATTGGAAAAAGTATATAAATTAAATTAGTCATATATGGCTTTGAAACGCATAGATATTGATCGAATATATACATATTTATAATTTTTTTGTAATTGGTATTTTTTTTAGAATTACTTAAGCATTAAGTCAATGGTCCGTTTAAGGTAATTTTTGAAAAAATAAAAAATAAAATGAATGAACATTAGAGTTAATACAAATTTCGTTTGAGTTAGAATAACTCGCCATCATAGATTTTTGATTTATTTTCCATATATATTCACTGACCTAGATGTGAATATAAATACCCGCTCAATACATTCTCATATATTTCAAGAAAACTAACAAAGGTTTGTTTTGTTTACAATACACTTCAAACCATCCAGCATTTCCAGGGCAAAAACCGGACCCAGAAAGAGAGATGTAAGATTCTTCACTATCGAAGAAACCAACAAGAGTGTGAGAATTCACGGTTGCTTGTTGCTAAAAGAACTGGAGCCTGACAAGTCTTAGTACATGTGATATGCAATAGCTACAATGTTAATGTGAGGTTGTACAATAGGCCGAAGGAGTTCTAATGTGGGCGGAGGCAACTCCATAACACAAAGGAATTGTTAATTTTGGCCCACAATGACACCTAGAGCCTCTGCACGATTGAGGCCAAGTTGTGCGTCCACACCTTCAAGAACTATGCACAAGCTCGAGAGTGTGGGACAAGATGATTTTTCATGTCATTTCTAGTAAAAGGTTGCCTCCGTCGCTTTCCCAAAACCAATTATGTAATCATAAGCATATATATATGTGTGTGTGTGTGTGTGTGTGTAACATATGTTTAGAACTGGGCAAGCACCGTGCATTTCACGAACTTTTATAACTAATGTATTTTAAATAAATATGAAAATTTTAATACACTTTCATACCTCAATCAATGTTAATCAATAATAACATCTCATGTTTTTTTACTCAAAATTTTCAAGAATATTTTTAAAACTATTTTGAAGTCAGTTGATTCTTTAACAGGCACAAAGCTTAGTTGTATGTTTTGAAAATATTCTTTCGGGAGCATTCTTAATTATAATCCCAATACAACTTTTTTATTTCATTTTGTCATTCTTAATTTTTTTATTTGGTACTACAATTTTTCCAATCCTATGACTCCATAATGATGGATTGGTTTCATTTCAGCACTACTTGTTCAACTATCATATTTTTTTTTCTGACTTTGCATATTCCATTACTTGAAATTGTAACTGCATCCTCGTTGTTCTGTTTTGAGTCAACCATAGGTTGGATTAGAGTTTCAACTTCAGTTTCCCTTCATTTACCAACTTATCTATGGGTGACTAAGAACAATATTAAATGTTTACTATAACGCTAACAAAAATATATAGTCACACCATATATGGGGAAAATCATATAAATTAAATAGTCATATATGGTTGTGCAACGCATAGATATTTCTCAAATATATAAATATTTATAATTTTTTATAATTGGTATATATTTTTAGTATTACTAAAGCATTAAGTCAATTTTCTATTTTAGGTAATTTTTGAAAATAATAAAAAATATTAAATGAATGAACAATAGAATTGATACAGCTTTCGTCTGAGTTAGAATAACTCACCATCCTATATTTTACCACACATTCACCGACCTAGTTGTGAATATAAATACCCGCTAAATACATTCTCATATATTTTTAAAAAACTATTGAAGGTTTATTCAGTCAACATCACAAACCATCCAGAATTCTAAAACCATCACACTTTAGATTATAGTTTGATCGGGCATTGGCATAGTTGGAGTTGGGGTAAATTGGTGGAGGTGAAAGAAAAAATTCTGCCATTCATGAATGAATGTGTTGATAGCAAAGGAAATTTCAGCGTGTGGAAGGCCTACAACCATCTCAAAGGTGCGACTGAAGAAAGGAATTGGGCGGTGGCAATGATTTGGAAATCAAAATTTCAGCGAAAGCACTCTTTTTTCTTATGGATGTTATTGAAGGGAAGACTATCTATAATAGGAAGGCTCCATTCGAAGGGCATCCAAAAACAAGTGAAAGATGTTTGTTGCTTGTGTGGACAAGTGGGGGAAACTGTACAGCATCTCTTTGTTCATTGTGAGTTAACCACTGAACTCAAAGGATATTTTACTATTGAGGCTGGTGAAAATTTCAGAGAGTTGCTAAAAAGAATGAGAAAGATGGAAAGATAAGAAGAAATTTCATTGCCTCATCAGCATCTTCTATAATGTATGGTTGGAGAGAAATAGAAGAATTTTTC
>JAULKM010090997.1:0-11235 GCA_032355605.1 Rubia tinctorum
AATCCAATCTCATAAATATAGGAATTGATATATTCTCCAATCAAAACATTATGAACAAAATATCTCTTCTTCTTCTCAGATTACAACTTCACCTTCCTTATATCACTAACATTCCTTCTTCAACACAAACTATCCATATTTGCATAATTTTCACTAATTGCCAACTAGATAAATCTGGACTTTACAGAGTGGCATAATGTACAGATTTACGAAGCTATGGATGAAAAGTACAAAGTCCTTGAGCTCAGAGATCGAGGCAAAGATGGGGAAGCATATAGATATTCAAATGGAGCAGATGAGGCGACTTCATGAGCTTCAAATGAAGGAATATTCAGACTTAAATGATATGTTGTTAAAGGTGGTGATGCAAAGATATATTGAAATTCCACCGGCTTGGTCGAAAGATGTCATCACAGAGACGCCACAACAAAGAACAGAAGCAGCTAAAGGATGTCACCCACCCGATCTTAATGATGATGATGATGAGAAGGTCAGTGAAGAGAAAAAGTGTATTGGTGATGTGGTTTCCTTTGATAGTTACTATATTCCTATTTTGAAAGTTGAAACGGAAATAGTGGCATTCTCGGATACGGAGACAACGCCGGTGAAATATTCCCCTCAAGTCACTCAAGAAATGGGTAAATATACTTTCAACTTTGCTGATATTCTTGACTATTCCGATGGTGTGGCTGATAACTGCAATGGTTAAGATCTTTTTGATTATCAACAAAGTGATGTATGTTGGGGTGATTCTTTTGGGTATGATGCTAACATTGGTATGAGATATGGTGCTAGAAAGGATGTTCATACTACTGCTATAATTGACACCGAGACCTTAGAAGGCGCTGGTGTAGTTGATGAAGATTACACGACTTCGTTGAATGGGAATCATGGATTTGTTAATCGCATTAGTGCTAATGTTCATAGTCACAGGGGTTATGAAATTAGAAATGGTTTCTTTAATAGCTCAGCACTATTTCCATTGGGTGGATCAACTAGTATGGCACACGTGGGCTTAGAAACAAATTCAGATGTTTTAAGGTTTGGGGAAAACATAAAACAAGCTGACACTAGTTGGTGCTTTAGTCCTGGTATATATGCGATTTTTATTGGGAGATTTGAAGGTGATCTCAGTTTTGAATCAACGGGAACTACTAAGAGCTGTAGCAGGAAAGTGGTGGATGATTTTATTGATGAAATTTCAAAATCTATTGAAAAGGATTGTGGTGATTCTTATGTGAGATGTGGTGAGAGTTTGGGACTCGTTAGTAAATTTCTGGACTTGGTTTTTCATTTAATTGAAGTCGAAACTTTTAGTATTTTGATCCAGGTATTTGGGAGTATTCTGTCGAGAAAACCATGGAAAAAGTTTTGGGAAAATCCATCTTTACGTAAAGATGTGGCTTAATTAGAATAATATGGAGTTGGGGGTTTATACTCTGCAGTAACTGCAAGTGAGACATTTGAGTTTTGGTTAGAAACATTATATATTTAGAGTAAAACATATAAGTTATATGTTACTTATTTGTGTTTTCAGTTAACTTTCTTTTTCGCGATTTTAATTTCTTATTTGTTCTGTAATTTCTAAATATCTTTTGAAACTGCTCAGTATAAACGCTATAATTTTCGGTTGAAACATAAACATTAAATCATGAAATTTAATAAAATTTGAGCTAATGGAAGTTTGTGGAAAAGGAAAGAAAACTGAGGTTTTACCTTAAATAGGTGCGGATTTTACCTTATAACCCAAATTCGACCCGGATTTTAATTGCTTTGGATCCGTGATTTTTTTAGCCATTTGTTTTCAAATTGCACTTGAGTCCTTGGTCTTTTCACAACTTATGAGAAAACCTTCTTCCAAGATACAGACTCTAAACTATAACTAAATTATAACTGAAAGTTACAAGTTACAACCAAACAAAATTATTGAAATAATAATGTAATTTTAATAACAATATTATTGAAACATAATCTAAACCAACCCAAATTAATTCGAGTAGCATAATAACCCGATTCTAAATGAACCCACCTGAAATATACCATAATCGAATATGAAACATAAAAAAAAAAAAAATTGGCATGATCTGACTCAAACAAAACTCATGTACAAAAAATAACCCGATAGTAACACAACCCAAAAATAACCCTATCCGATCCAACCTGGTATTCTGACCTAACCCAAGCCGACCTAACCCAAGTATAAAAAATTACGTGATAGTAACCCGACTCGATACAACCTGACCCAAGGAAAAAATGGACACATTTCAACCAATACGACATTAACTCAGACTCAACCCGACCCGAAAAATAAAAGTCAACACATTTTAAACAGAACGATTTCCAACCCAATGTGTATTCAAAACGGTAACTCAAATTGACGACACCTCTACTTGTGTCTTTTGAGTCCATGTGAGTTGGAGTTTTTCATCATATAGTAGAGAGTCTTCTATTAAAGGCGACAATGGAAGGTGGTTTCAAAAATTTTTCTTAAAACCTCCTAGATCATTTATTTCATTTTAAAGGCGGTTCAAAATTAATTAAAAACGATTCCTCCTTTAATGGTGATCGATTAAAGGTTGTTCCGCCATTAGAGCCGCCTTTAATTTAGGTCAGAAAGCACTTATGAGTTTGAAAGTCCTATCCCAGCTCTCCTTTTTATTTTAAAGGCGGTTATACATTTGGAACCGCTTTTAATGGGCTAATTTTTTGGCCCAAAATATGTTGAATCCATACTTCTTACAATACTTAGGCGCTGAACCCATTTTTTTTGTAATCCTACTTTATTTCTTCTCCCCATTCACCTCTAGTACCCCTCCAACACTTCTCTCCGCCGCCTCCTCCCCACCGCCGCCTCACCTCAGTCTCCTCCACTCTCCGCCGGTTGCACGCCTCCGTCGGTCGCTCGCTTTCACTCGTCCGCCGTGAAGTCTGTTCGTCGCTGCACAACTCGGCTCCGCCGCTGATCTCTACTCATCCGCTCGGCTCCGTCTTATCCTGTAGCATCTCCGCCGCTCGCCTCTGCCGCTAATCTCCGCCACTAATCTCTGCCCGTGTTAGTTGTTGTTTTGTGTTCTCAATCGATTAAGTGTGTGTTGTTGCTGTTGTTGTGTGTTCTCAATTGATTAAGTGTGTTGTTGCTAATTTCAAAATATGTGTTACTCGCTTCGCTGCCAGAATCTTCAGGATTCCGACAACTATTTTTTGGAAGTTCAGAAATAGGTTCTGACCCTATTAAAAGATCGAAATCGATCAAAGGCGGAAGTAGAGAAGACACTTTAAAAGTGCATTTAATAGTTTGATATAACCGCCTTTAATGATCCATTTCCTCCACTATAATACAACCAGATGGTAATTAAAGTCATTAATTATGAATACATTATAACTTTGAGTCGATAAATCCGAAGTCAAATTAGACTAAGGCCACAAACTTCATATATATTATTTGCTAGCTAGCTGGTAGCTAGTCGAGAAACTTTTGCAACCTAATTATTTTACCTTCAGTTTTATTGCGTAATCCATCCCGCTTATTTCAGTAAAAGCTCGACCAAACAAACAAATGTAGACGACTGATACTGTTCAACAAACACATCAATCTGGTCACGGGCATTTAGGGTTTCTCCCAGGACCTCCATAGAAGATAAAATCTCCCCAATACCTATTCTTTCCGACTGTGATATTATAGCAATGAGGTTGCTGGACGGATGTTCTTGGAGAATGAAGGTGGTGTAGCACTCGAGTCTCATTCACGACGTGAAGTTGTCTCATGTAGCTCGCTCTCCCGAACCCCTCTTCTGGAAATCGACCACTGCCCATTTGAGTGGTTGTACTTAACTGCCTATGTGAAGGAGAATTATGAAAAACCAAACCGCCCCAGGCGACGAATGTAGCATTCTTGGCGAGATCAGTAAAGAGGGAGTCGGACCAATGCCCTAGTGTAATGTCGTTCACTTTGATCCACCATGCATCATAAGCCTGATATAGTATGATCATTAAGAGAAGGAGAATTTTTTATAATGCTTCTCTAATAAAATAACACATAATAACATTATTATTTGCATACTAATAAAAAGTATTTGGTCTAATCTACCTACTCCCTCCGTCCCAACAAGATTTACACTGCAATCGTTATCATGCTGTTCAACAAACATGTTTGACCGTTAATATCTTTGCCTACGTATAATCAGGACAAATAAAAAGTTGATATTTAGAAACTACTTGTTACGACGAATTGAACATTATCATATATGATAATATTATTGTTCATAAATATATTCAAATATGCAGTTAAATTTTGATTGAGAATAGTGTAAAAAAAATAGAAATGCAAAAAAAGTTGGGACAAAGTGAGTACTTTATAAACAAAATTGAATAGTTCCCTGACAGGTCGTCATTGTATTTTTTTAAAGTTATACACTGTATTTATTAAATTACATACTAAATTTAAAGGTTATAAAATGTATTTTTTAAATTATATATTTCTATATTTTCCCTCAAATACCCATTAATATTACTTGTTTTAACTTATATAATACAATATTTTAATTTTCTTTTAAAAATTAAAGTGAAAGGTTAGGGTTTTCTTAGACTTTCTCAACAAAATTACTCCTTATTTAATCTCTTATCGGACGAGTTAGATAGAAGGATCATAAAATTACCCCCCAGAAAAAATAAATTACCTTCCAGATGAGTATAGAAATTTCGAACTGGGCAGCGTTGATGCTGGAGTGGCGGGCGAAGGGCACTCCTAAGGTAATTTTGTTGGTAGTTTGCACAAACCCTGGGCATCGCAAGTTTAGGCATCCGGTGGATCTGAAACTATCGTTCTGTTGAATTATCCACCAATAATACTCGTTAATTAATTCATCGCCATTAATCATTAGAATATAAAGAAACAGATAATAAATTAAATATACTTACAGTCCAGGTGACATATAACCTTGGCCTACCATCTCCATACAATTCTGGGACTATCTGTCAAATTAAGCAGCAACTCCATTTAAAATTGAGAAAGACGCATACTCCCTCCGTCCCAGAGAAAATGGCACACTTTTCAGTCAACTTTCTCACACCATGTTTGACCATAAATTTCAATTAGTAACAAGACTCTAATATCATTATGTGACATATTGTTAGGCTCCTATGTCGACGTAGTTTCTAAATATCAAATTTTAGTGTACCATTAATATCCTTAATTAAAGTTATTGATGGTCAAACATGGTCTGAGAAAGTTGACCAAAAAGTATCATTTTCTCTGGGACGGAGAGGTAGTATAAAACAGTAAGCTAAGTAACGTTTTATAAATTATAAAAAAACACCTGTACGTGTCATTTCTCATCTTTAATTAATTATACATAAACTCTCTGTCTCCCAATTCAAGTTTCCTTAAAATGTGTATAGTAGCTTCTCAACTTTGTTTTGGAATAGAAAGTAGATTGAAAATAAAACTTCACTATATATGCCATGCATATTAATTTGGTAGTTAGGAGTTTAATCAGGAGCAATAATTTTGGGCCAAAAAAACGTACATGCCAACCCACTCCAATGGCGTCGGAGCCAGCAGAAAGAGACAGAAATGATGTGCTGGATTCATGTGGTTCTACGTGAGGTTCCCATACATTCATCACTGCCTTTAACCCGAAGTAACCGCCTTCTCCCTCAAACATGAAAGCAAACTGAATCCGAAAAAGAACAAACATATGAAATTTATCTCCACAATTTTCTTATTAGTTTCTTTCAAGTTATGATGCACATTTTTCAAATTTAACAGAATTTAATGTTATTACTCCTCCGTCCCATTTCAAACTACACACTTTAACTTTCAGTAATTGATTAAAAAATTGTTTGATCCTTAATATATTTTACTAAAGATAATTATATAAAACTAGTGAAAAATTGATATTTCAAAAATACATGTAATAACGAATCTGACAAGGTACACCTTAATAGTGTTCTTACTAATACACTAATTCAATTTTATAGCCAAATTAAAAAAAATTGACTAAGTAAATAATCAAATTCACTACTGCAGAACAGGTACATAGGCACCGGTATTTTTCTACATAGACACATGCATTTGACCAAATACCAGTGCCTAGGAAGAAAATTACTGATGCCTCTGTACTTGTCCTCCAGTAGTGATTGAAGGTTAAAAATGGGAAGGAGAGAGTACTACTTTTCACTATACTTATTTTTAGTTTGGTTGTGAACTTGCGGTGGGACTACACAAATCTTTGAGATTGAAATGAAAGTAATTAATAAAATCACAGAGATTAAAATACCTGAGGAAAACCAGAAGAGGAGGAAACATTCTTATCATTATTAGGTGTAATATGAGTACTGGTCATGATCCCAAAGCCCTGTTGGATTGAGGTTGCCACCATATTATCCCTTTTTGAACTTCTTACCACCGGAACACTTCCCTCCGGGCACCCCTCCACATCATCTGATGGCCATAACCCTGTGCTCGATGCAGGCTGGAATTAGCAAGAGGTAAGATTCAAATTAAAATTTTCTTCTAAAGAATTGTCAGATTTAAATACAATTTATTAAATATACGTTTAATGTAAAATATAAAATATTTAATTTAAAGTAAATAGTTAATGTCGTAATTGTTTCATAATTTATGAAATTATCATCTTTCACATCGGACATATTGCATTGGTGATAAAATTAACTTCACAACAATTCAGCAACATTATATAACTAGGGGAAAAAACTTATTTAGTGATAAAAAAATTAAAAATATATAGCGTGTATAGTGATATCGGGCGTAATTCTATACAGTTGTTCTGTAGATCTTCTTCTAAGAAAAATAAAACAAAAAAATTAAGTGAGAACCAGAGAGTCTAGGTTTTCAAGGAGGGGATGATCCAATTAATGGTTGTTGATCGACGTCCATGCAATCTATCACAATGCCATCCTTTCTCTACCACGAATGAAAATTACGAAGCCAAATCGTTAATTATTAACAGTGTTAACAGTATATACATTTTACCATTCCACATGTACATTTACCATAGTTGTTAGAATGTTGTTCCTAGTCAAAGATTCTAGATAGAGTTGTTAAAATGTATCCCGCGTTAGGTGAGAATTAGTTAGATATTGTAACCTTAAATACCTGCATTCATCAATGGAAGAAATTAACACTTTCCACAATCAAAATATTCTCTCTCATAGTTTTACATTCTATGATTCATTGGACGAGTCATACTACTCTTAGGGTGTTTGGTTCGATCAAGGAAAAATGAAAAAGGAGATAAAGAAAGGGAGATCAAGAAAGAAAGAAAGAGAATGTGATCTGAAATCCTCAAGTAGTTTGGTGGACATGAATAAACTGGAATTGTGAGAATTTGGTTAAGAATGAAAGGGGAACTATTGTCTTTAATAGAAGGTTATTCTGTAGGAGAAACATTTCAGCGCTTGATACTAAATCCTTATTAACGAAAGTTTCAAAGTTTGAATCTCGACAATGATCGCGCAGAAGAAATTAATGTTATGATGAATTCCTTCTGATGCACACATGATAAGTAGACAACAATTCATTAATGTTAGGTTACGTGATCGACCTTTTCCCATAATCTGTGACGTTATAATTGGAGGTATTGTGGAGGAGTAAAATTGTTTTCTTGATACAAGGAAGAAAGGGAAATCGCTGTGAAAAAAGAGGAGAAAAGGAAGAATAGGTAATTTGAGAAGAAAAGACTCGTGTTATGCTCTCCAAATTCGAAGGAGGACCGTGACTAGACTACTGACTGGTAGAGAAAACAAGACTGGCATGGAAAACACAAGACTAGTCAATTACGACATATCTGAGAGGAGGCTGTTAAGAAACTTCAAAATTCCTGTCCTCTTAATAACTTAAACAATCAATATCAAGAAACTTCAACTCCATTTTCCTATTTCAACTTGGGTCAACCAAATCACCGGAACATCTTTTTGGTTTACAATTATCTCATGTAGATATAGGACTAATTGCATATCGTGTGTCTAATAAATCATTTCATTAATCATCAGAAAATTTGCATTGTATTTGTAGTTATGGGACTAATCACGTATCGTCACATTTTTATGAATTATTCATTTTATACAAAAAAATACTCGTATAAAAATAAGTATTAAATAGTGAATAATTTATTGAGAACGTGATAGCACGTGATTCGTCTTATACCTACTGTTTCAGTGTTACTGATACAAAAGTTTATAGGGATATATACATATATAACCCTACCTAATTGGGTTAATATCAATATAAGCCTCAGATAATTTTTAGTGCAAAAACAACCCTACCTAGTTGATGAAAGTGTCAATATAACCCTAAAACACTATTTTTGGCGTTGACAGCACATAAAATGACTAAGATGTCCTTTGACCTAAAACCTAAAATTGTGAAGACAACTTTACCCTCAAACCACCACCACCAGGTTGTTGCCGCTCAACCACCACCCCCACCAGCCAGCCCCACCACCACCACCTCGCCACCACTACCCTTTCACTACCTCGCCACCACTACCCTTTCACCACCCGCCACCACCACCACCACACCCCAACACCATCGTCCAACTCACCCACCAACGTCCAACCCAACACCACCACGCTCGAACGCCACCACAGCCTAGCACCACCACCGCTCGACGCTAGGCCCAACGCCACCACTGCTCATTACCACAGCCTAGCACCACGCCCATCTCATCTACCAATGCTCAGTCCCACCACCGCTCGACGCCACCACAACCTACCATCACCGCCCAACTCACCCACTAAAATCCTAGAGCCCGACACTCGGCAAGACACCACCATGGAGCTCCTCTGCTGCCATACCCTCCCTTCGTACGCTACCAAATTCACCTCTATTTCTGAATTGATCGACGGAGAAGTCTCTCGTTGTGACTGCGCCGATGTGGAAACCCCAGTGGGCGGAGAAGCCTCTCGCAGTGATTACGCCGATGTGGAAACCGTAGCCGGTGAAGAAGCCTTTCGCAATGATTGCACAGATGTTGAAACCCTAGCCAGCGGAGAAGTCTCAAGCGAGAGACGGCGGCTTGGTGTTTCTGTAGCGAACACCAGCGGTGGAGGTTGGATCCGCCGCCGGGTGGAAGGTGGAAGAGAAGAAGTCTAGTGTTATGTGTGGAAGGTGGAAGGTGGAAGAGAATAAAGAAGAATAGGGTTTTTGGGGGTCATATTGTAATTTCATTATTTTTAAAGTTTTTTAAAAATTTCAGAGGGGTAAAATTGTCTTTTCAATCAAATTTAACATTAAACTGTTGGAATGGATAAAATTGCACTTACATCAACTATGTAGGGATATATTTGCACTTTCAAGCATCAGAAAGTTACATTGTCACTCATATGAATTAGGTATGGTTATAAAAGCATTTTTCTCAAATTTATATGACCAAATCACGCATAGGTTGGCAATTTCACTACCCACCCAACCAAAAAAAGCAGGCCAGCCTGCTTACGCCACCCCATTCCACAAAATACACACACATCCACACTATTACACCATTCAAAAGTGCTAATTCCACACCCCTAACACTATCTCCACGGAACCACCCAAGCAATTTCCTCTATCAATTCCTAATAATTTAGTTTAATACTAACCACAATAACAAGACTCTTTCTAATCAATTTCCACACCTTCTCCCACGCATGGACCAACTGCACCTCACCTGCACCTTCTCTTCCTTTGAATCGCAACAATTTTCCATGCATCAATGTCACTATCTACCCTTCTTTTTTAATGTTTTCCATCCCCATATAAATCCCCCTCATTCCTACCATTCAAACCAACATCTCGATCTTTTCTTCTCTTAAAGAAAATACAACTTGACTTTCATTTCAGGGTTCTGGAAAACGTCCGATCAGGCAGATCAAAGATCCCCGACATGGCTATCAGCGCACTCAACCACTTGCCCATCGAGTACATTACATTCGACAACACCCTCCCTCTTTCTTTCTTGATCTTGGGCATCTGCATCCAAGTCTCCCTCCACGTATTCTTCGACTGGGAAACCAAAATCTACACTTTTTTCATCGGATGCGATTCCGTGCAAAAAAAGAAACATGGAGTTCAACACGAAAGAATGATCGAAGATCTTCCGGCAAAGGCAGTGAATAAAGATAGCAGCGACAGCATAAGCAAGGGAGATGTGGAGGTTGTGTTCAGAAGCCTAGGGTTGCTACAAGAGCGAGAAGAACTCGAGGGATTCGATTCCAAGCGTGTGTTCGATATGTTTGAGGTCCAGGATCCTAGCGATGATGAGGTGAGAGCGGCTTTCGAGGTTTTCGACGAAAATAAGGATGGTTTCATTGATGCAGTCGAGTTGCAGAGATTGCTTTGCTCTCTGGGGCTGAAGGAGGGGTCGGAGATGGAGAACTGCCAGAGGATGATTATGGCGGTGGATGAAAGCGGAGACGGCAAGATTGACTTCAGCGAGTTCGTCACTTTCATGAACAACATCGTCTGAACAATCTGCTGATTCATTCGTTATTCCTTTGTTTGATTCTTTGTTCGATCTTAGAGTAGCATATATTAAGTACTATTAGATCAGCAACATGTTTTCCCCTGTCATAACGGGGTTTATGTTTTTATTTCTGATTTCTGACGTGAGAAAAAGTACAAAAGAAATACAAAATCAGAACCTTATGAATCTACACGCTTTGATATAACTATCGTCGAAGTTTATGAGGCAACAGTAAACCGGTGAAATATGAAACGGTAAAAAACAGATTCAGCTGCTGAGGTAAATGATCAAACATGGCGCTGGCGGCGTTCAGGTGAAGACGGCGGTGGTGTCGGTGGCGGCGGCGGAGGGGAGGAGTTAGGAAAGCCACCCCATGAGTTAAAGTTGGACCCAACTCCTGGGTAGTCCAACAGCACAATCTCTCTTACTTTCCTCCCCTGAAAAAGAAAGGCATGAAAAATTATGAACAGATCCAATTTTAATTCAACACACCAATTTTTAAATGGAAAATCCAGATAAATTTGCATGTTCTTTTCTTTCCGATATGAAAAGTATTAAATTGAATTGAATATAAAAATAAACGTAGTTTGATAAGGAATGAGCCACATGGCCTAAACCTATGTTGGACGGGGACGGGGACGGGAAACGACAAATCATAAATATTTTGGATACGGGTACGACAAGGATTCGTAGTGATGTCTTTGATAAAAATAAGATAGTGGTATTTTCTAAAATGTTCTTTAACAAATTAGAGCTAGAAATTAGTAGATTT
>JAULKM010091018.1:0-11235 GCA_032355605.1 Rubia tinctorum
AATGAGTTGAGTAGGTAATATAATTTCTCCTTCATCTTCTTTTAACTATTTTTTGTTCAGTTCAGTTTTGTTCAGTTAAGTTCAGTTAAGTTCAGTTCAGTTTGATCCAGTTCGATTCAGCCCCGTTCTGGACTAAGTTCACTTCAGTTTTCTTCAATTTAGTTCATTTCCATTCATTACACTTCAGCTTCATTTAGTTTGGTTCATTTTGATGAGGTTTAGTTCATTCTTGTTCAATTTCGTTCAGTTTAGTTTCATTTCATTCGGTTCGATTTTTCATTTCAGTTCAGTTTGATTCATTTCAGTTCAGTTTGACTCGGTTAAATTCAATTCACCTCTTCTCAACTCTTCTCATCTCTTCTCAACTCTTTTCAGCTCTTCTCAACTCCAATAAATTCAGCTCAGCTCAACTCAGCTCAGCTCTTCTCAACTCTTCTCAACTCTAATAAATTCAGCTCAACTCAACTCAGCCCAGCTCTCAATCAGCTCTCAATCAGCTCAACTGGACAGGCCCTTAGACATAAGAAATTTTAAAATACATGTGTGTGAACACGAAACGCAAACAAGAAGCCGCAGGCGATCCACTCAAAAAACAACTAAGCACTATTTATTATATTGTAACCAAAAATGACAAACCAAAGCAAACCAAACCCTATGCTTCTTTGGCTCTTCATTCACACGCAAATCACCTTTGGTTAAAAGTTAAATAAAGTTGATAGCGAGATCAGGCCATTCCCGACAGCGACTTCTCCTTTTGTCGTGGCCGCGCTAGCGATAACACGTTTTTAATCAAAACGCCACAAAGTCTAAAACACTTACTATTTATTTACATTTCAAACTGCACCATTCACGTTTTGTCACTGTTTAATGTCAAACTTTAACTATATATTTGAATTGATATATAAGTAATAATATTATCGTATCTATTATTATTAAATTCGTCATAACAAGTAGTTTTTGAAAAGTATGTTCTTTTACCGTTATTATACGTTGTTACATATTAATGGTTAGACAGTTTTTTTTACGACAGTAGAAAAATTCTATTCAATTTAATTAGCACGAATATAATATTAAAAGAAGCGGGCCAGCTAAACGACAAAGGATGCATACAAACAAACGACAATGTTCAACTCATTAGCACTGCTCTAGTAGCTCTGCTTTTTGAGGCATTATTTCATTCGACAATTCAGCATTGCGTGAAGAAAAAGAAAGAAAGCAACCTTAATTTTTGTTTTTTGGTTTAGCAAATGTCCAGGATAGTATTCATTATATTTTAAAAAAAATTATATTTCAATTACTATGATATCATTTTATTAAAATGATGTTTGATTTTTATAAAAGGTACCCCTCTGTCCCACCAGTTTTGGTTTATTTATTTTTTTCAAGTCAAACTTGGTAAACCTTGACTCTAAATAAAAATTGATATATTAATTATAAAAATATCACGTGAGATATTGTTAGATTCATATTAACATCTATTGTCTAAATATCAATTTTTTATACGAAATTTTTATATGTAAATAGAGATATTGACGGTCAAATATGATCATTGAAAATTGTGAAAAAGTAATTAAGCCAAAACTGTTGGAACAGAGGGAGTATTTTCTTAGCACAAAAATTATAAAGTGAATGGGTTTATTCAAAAACTTCCTACATTTCATTTATTTGACACACTTTTCTTCTTTATTGTTTCTTTTGCGCTAATGTACTTTATCTTTCTCGCGAACAATTTTCAATTGTATCCACTATTTCTATTCTTTTTCTTTCTTGATTCAATTTTCTACGTTAATTTCATTTAGCATAAATCTAAGAGTCCGTCTCTTGAAAGATAGTTTTCCCATAAGACATATGTTAATTTTCAAGGTATGCATACTTCCGTCTTAAAACCAATTGGCACTAAGTGGAGGTGACACAAAACCTATATCTTACTCCTTCCGTCCCACAACTACCGACCACTTTTATATTTTAGTTCGTCCCACGAGTTTTGGCCACTTTTGAATCTTACCTATTTTAGCAAAATTGAGTGATCATTAGTTGAGACACATCTCCTTTCCCAAACATTGAACAAAAAAGTGAGTGGTCGCATCATATTTCTTAAATATTGAGTCAAAAAGTGAGAGGTCGTTAGTTGTGGGACGGAGGGAGTTGTTATTATCCTTGTAAGAGACCGATGTGAGATATATCTTTCAACACCATTGAAAAACCAATAGTTAAATTGTAAATTAGAAGAAGTGAAGATAAAATCTTCGGGTTAAATTAATCGGATCATAAATTTTATAACTACTGCACGTTAGCAGCATACAAACTTTTAATATTGCAACTAAAACATTCTACCATTTTATTATTTATTTAAACTCTGTTTTTCCATAACCACAAGGAAAGACAGCATTTTTTCAAAACTTTACCTAAATTTAAACATCTAAAAAGTATAATACCACATAAAGATAAACATAGGCAGTATCATTCTGACTAGGTATTGTTTTTAATTATTAAATATATTAAAATGGGATTGGAATATTTGAATGAATTATTACTTGTAATGTTTACCAACAACGCAACCAAAACAAAAGTTGAGTTGAATTGTTTACGTTGGGCGATGGATGGCTGACAGACAGGACGGATATATCCCCTAACTACTTTATGAGCCTTTCTGTTTATGGAGTATTATTGTTGCTAAGTGCTAACTTTAGTTTTAGTCTCACGGATAATTGCGTATTTTTTCTGTCCTTCTAATGATGTTTTACCATTAATTAAAGTATTAAATTTTAGACTAATATTTTACAGCTGATGTAAATAATGAGTTAATTTGATATTTATTTTTATTTATTGCAATATTTTTTTGTATTTTTTAAAAATATATCGCAAGGTATAAATAATTATGATATGATCCAAAAATAATAATTGAAATGAGATTTTTTTTATTGTTGATCTCCCAATTAATCGATCTAACAAAAAAATCTCTAATTTAAAATGGCGAAGGAAATAAAAATCAATGTTTATATTAAGTAATGAAATATCCAAAATTTCCTTTCATAAGCAGAATAATATTATATATAATCATTTTCAACTCATATGCTCAACTTCAACGGATGAAAATACCCTTCCTTTTCTAATTCATTTACGCTATCACTTCAATTCACGTATCTAATTAGCGGGTTAAAAGTAATTTCACCGATTTAGTCGAGACGAGAGTATATAAATAAAATTTTAAAAAAATTAGTTAAGAGATGTAACAGATCGTAAACCACGAAGTCAAATCTTTGGCTTGTTTAAGGATCATTATCATTCCCCCATTTGTAACTTGTGCGGTCGTTTTTCAATCTATGCAAGCTGTAGCTGTTCGATTTTATCCTCTAGTGCTCAATCTAGTCTCTTCTAGAAGAACCAAAATCAAACGTAAATTTTGCGTGATGCTTCAAATCACAATAGCCATAACAAAACAAACTACTCCCTCCGTCCCTCTTTCAATGTCTTACTTTCTATTTTATCACTATTCAATGATGATTTTAATATCTTAAATTATGTTTAAAAATAAAGAGTCCGTCTCTTGAAAGACGGTGTTTTCATAAGTCATGGAAATACCAATGTTTAAAGTGTAAATGAGAAGAAATCAAGATAAAATTTTCGGGTTGTATGAACCGGGTTATAAAATTTATAACAACTACACATTGCATAATAAAACTTTAATATTGCAACAAATATCTTTTACCTTTTATTATTATAATTAAACCTCGTCTTTCCATAAACTTATGGAAAGACCGTCTTTCCCAAGACTTTGCCCTCCAATAAACATGTTTGACTATAAATATGTGTAGCTAAGGACAATAACTGCACATAAAAAATTGATATTTGGAAACTACATATTATGAAAAATCTAACCATATCTCATACGACAAATTATTGTTCATATATATATATATATTTATATTCAAATATCTGGTCAAAAATATATAAATTATTGTTCATATATATATATATATATATTCAAATATCTGGTCAAAAAGTTTGACTACTTTGACTTGAAAAAATATTCTGTGCAGATTTGGCTGGGACAGAGGGGGTAAGTGTTTTTTATTTTAAATTTTAAAAAAATTAAATTAAATTTAAATTTTTTTAAAACGAAATTAAATTTTAAATTGAAAATGTAATATTAAATTTCACATTTTAATCTATTTTAGGTTGACAAATTTATTTAAATTAAATTTTAAAGGTAAAATTAATGAGTCGAATAGAGTAAATCAAGTGGGATCCATGAAATGGTTTCTACCATTGTGGAGGTAAAAATGGAGTGATTTTTTTGTAATTGGTTTTGACGAAGTGGATGAAAGAGATTGGATATTTAATGGAAAGCACGAGGGTGGTTTCTTTGTGGTTTCACCATTGTACAAGGTCTAAGCACCAAACACATCTAACATCTCTACTCGAAACAAAAAAAATTCTAGCATGTGCAGTGATGATTTCTTATTTTTAAGAAACAACTATAGAGACCAAAAATGGTCATAGTGGTGGTTTCTAGAGCGATTTCTTATTAAGAAACCGGTCCACGGTCCCTAGCTAAGCAACCACTCCAGCGGTCCTTTGCTTTTGCTTTTCGTTTGGGGCCGTTGTCAATCTGCCATTTTTTGTCCCAAACTAGGACACGTGACACCCTCCCATTGAGCCACATGTCCCACTACAGCATGTTTATTTTTTTATAATTTTCTTGCACGGACAAGTGCACCCGCTGGTTGGGTCACGTGTCTCAATTACATGGCGACATGTGTTCCCCTTCCAACGGCTCTTTCCCTTGCTGATTTTGAATGGGACACGTTTCTCAATCATATGACGACACCTGTCCCAATGGCTATTTTAAAAAATTGCAGATTTTTTTTAAAAAATTTAAGTGTTAGATTTTTGTCTTCTCATCCTCATAATTTTTACCTATAAATAGAGCTGAATTTAGCCAATTTCATCATACCACTTTCAATTTCAATACTTCAACCTAATTTTTTCATCTCCTAAAATTTTCTCCAATATTCACTTTCATTTCCATATTTTGTAATGGATTCACGAAGAACGTTGAAGGAGAAAGATAAGGTAATTCCAATTTTTTTAATTCAGAAAATTCCTCGCAACATCCGAATGTTCGTCCATTATTTTCAAATTCAGAATTTTATGAAAATTCTCCAAACCTCCCTCTCAATTTATATATGAATTCCCAACATTCATACTTGAATTTCCAAAATCAATACCACTCTTCCCAAAATGCATACATGAACTCTCCTTACCCGAACCACTCTTCCCAAACTTCATACTCGTATTCACAAAATTCGTGCCTGAATTTTTTTTAGTCCAAACTTTCATTCTCCACATCTTGAGGATATAAACAAATCGAGAGCGTTTTTACGCCAAGGAGGTCGTGGTTCACTGGCCCAAAATGTTGGTAGTGAACATGAGCGACAATTTGGAAGTCACGGTGTTCCGGATGGTAAGCCATATTTTAATGTGTTATATTTTAATTTTCAAGAATCTAGTTTATTTATTTAATTTACATTGCCTTTATTTTATATTTAAAATTAATATATTCGATATATTATTGAAATGAATAGCCGTATTCAAATTAGTATATGTAAATTAGTATTTTTAAGATTCTAGTATATTTAATTCATTTACATTGCCTCTATTTCTACTTTTTATATTAAAATTAGTATATTTAAGATGTTCGTTTATTTTAAAAATAAATAAACATATTTAAATCAGTATATGTTTGACGGTTTAAAAAATGATTTATTCATTTAGAAAATGAAGTAGGTGAATAAAGCGATGAAATTGCACCAATATCCTGGAGTAAGGATACAAAGAAGAAAGTTAGCCAGGTGATGATAACGTTATGTGCAGTGCTTGGTTCGAGTATTCCACCGATTATATATATAGTGGGTACGGGTCAGAATACTAGTTTGTTTTGGACTAAAATTATGACCGATATGAATCATTATGCAAAATACAGCCGGTCAATGAAGTCGTGCAAGGCTCGATGGCAAAAAATTTCTCACAATATCGCCAAATATGTAGAATGTGAAAGTAAAGCCGCACACCACTACACTCGGAGCGGGAGTGGCTCTAGCAAAGGAGATATAAAGTCATTTGTCATGAAATTGTTCGCACATGAAAGTAATGGCCAGCAAATTTTATTCTTTCATTGCTATGAGGTGTGCAAGAAGAACCCTAAATTTATGGCACAATATGACCCAAAGGAAACTAATGATGAGCAACGCCCCTTACTAGCGATGATGCTAGTACAATGCAATATCCATCAAGGCCCATTGGTATTAAACCCGCTAAATGCAAGGTAAGGGGAAAAGGAAAGGCAACGCGAAGAACAACAAATGATGGACAATCAACAGGATCACAAAGAATGCAGTGTGAGACTGCAATCGAAAAAGTTGTGGATGATGAAAAAGTGAAAATGGAGTATAACATAGTACAATGGGTGTTCGTCCGAATACAATCGGAGTGCGAACAAATGGTAGCTATCACTGGACTCCTTTCAAGTTTGATAGAAAAGCGAGAGTTGACCACATCAGAGGTAGCATTGAAAGAAAAATAATGGGAATAGTCTACACACAGAATTGATTGTAATTTTTTATTTGTAATAATTGGTCAGCCTAGACCATACATTTATTTTTCATTTTCATTATAATTGGTCAGACTATATTGATATTTAAGTTGTCTATGTTTTGTTTTAATTGTTGTAGTTGTAATAATTGGTTGAATTGGAACAGTATGAGAGTTAGAAAATTAATGGGGTTGTCATAGGCACGTCTCATCTATTCACGTGGGTTGAATTAATCATTTTAAGATTCCGCTAGACAAAATCAATGGGATTTCCATAGGCACGTCATATCCATTCACGTGGGTTGAACTCATATTTTCAAGATTCCTTTAGACAAAATTAATGGGGTTGTCATAGACACGTCTCATCTATTCACATGGGTTGAATTCATCATTTCAAGATTCCGCTAGATAAAATTAATGGGGTTATCATAGACACGTCTCAACTATTCATGTGGGTTGAACTCAATATTTCAAGATTCCACTGGAGAAAATTAATAGGGTTGTCATAGGCACGTCCCATATATTCACGTAAGTTGAATTCATCATTTCAAAATTCCGCTAGACAAAACTAATGGGGTTGTCATAGCCATGACCCATCTATTCACGTGGGTTGAATTCATCATTTCAAAATTCCGCTATACAAAATTAATGGGGTTATCATATTTCATAGTTCTATATAAAGGGGACATTCGTTTAACTTCCATTTCAACCCCAAATTCCTATCAACAACATTTTCCTTCTTCAACACAACCATATTTTCCTCTAATTCCCCAAACAATGATGATGATCTTCATTTTGGAGAATCATCAAACCCACCAACTTATGACATACCCGGTTGTTTACCCAATACCGATCCTGAGACGATTAATTTTGTCTTGAATTTACCAGAAATGGCAAGACAATGGTACACGACCATTGAGAATGAGAGTGTGCTCAAACTTCTTCAACCTTGCTGAAGAAAACCTGAAAGCATATTAAGAGAGACTGTGTCCAAGCACATGAAGTAATCCAGAGACAATATTTTGCTCAACCTCCTGAAAGAATGTACGATAATCAACATTTTCGCACTAGGTTCGAATGCAGCGAAATATATTCCAACACATAGTGGAAGATGTCACCAACCACGATCCCTATTTTGTACAAAGGCCTGATGCGTTTCAACCACCCGATATGATAATAACCCGACCCAACTCAACACGACCAACAAATGAAAATAGACACATTTCAACTCTAACCGTTTCCAATCCGACACGTTAACCCAAATTTACACATCTAGCAAATGATCACTAATTAAGGGAAACATAAATTACAAAAACAGAAAGATCGACATTAGGTCTTCATCAAACACAATAAACACAAGAAAACCAAAACATTGTGCGTTGAAATCAACTCAAATCAGAAGTGAATGGAATCCCGGTAGCCGGTATCCACAGCTGCCCTGATATGAAACTGGCAACGGTGAAAAACCGAGCCTCGTCGGTCTTAATCACGTGGAAACCAGGCCATGTGACCCTGTCAGCAGTCACAGATCCAGGCCCCGTATTATTATACTCCGCATAATACAACGTAGTCTGCCCCATGTTCCCCGGCCACGGCGCCCAACCCGCCGGGTCAATCACCGACTCCAAATACGACCGCATAACCACGGCTCTGGAGTACCCCTCCCCATGGCCGCCCCAGGAAAGTCTTGTGAGCAGCCGCCGGGCCGATGAAGCTGCAGCTATGGAAGACGAACCCTGTTTTCTGAGTCGGGTTGTTTCTGTTTTGTGCGGTGATGGTGTTAACCTGACCCTGCCGAGGGACGCGGGGGAAAATGTTGCAGTTCTGGAAAACCGCAGCGGCGTTGCCGAAGATGGCGTCTACGGTTCCGCAAATGTCGCACTGTTTGTAGTACTGAGTCATGGAGAATGCGTAGAGGGTGGTTTGGTACCCTTCAAAGCTGCAGAGATGGAAGGCGGACTTGTCTGCGCTGTTCAGGACGGCTACGGCTTGGCAACGAACCCTTCCACGAGAGTAGCTGCAAATGGCAAATGACACAATAGTACAAAATAGAGACAATAGACAATGCAACACTTATTAAAATGTTACAATAGTTTATAAACAACCATTTTTGCACATTTTTCAGTCAACTTTCTCATTTCAGACCATCGATAACTTTAGTAATCGTATACTAATGGTGTATTAAAATTTTAACATTTAGAAAATTAAAACATGGTGCAGGGAATATAACAATATCTCACATGATGATATGTGTGTCTTTATACTAATTGAAATTTATGGTCAAGCGTGTCTTGGGAAAGTCAACGAAAAAGTAAGCAGATTGGGATGGAACGGGTGAAGTACCTAAATCTTGAAAGTGTAGTCTTAGATCTAATACAACATCATATAAGTAATATTTGTAAAAGTGTTGCAGTGGGTCCAAATAACATTTTTAAAGTGTTACATTAGTTTCAACTTGTAGTAGTGTCATACTACTCCGTCCCACATTAATCTTCCTAATTTAACTTTTAGGGTCAAACTGAACCAAATTCAACCATTAAATTCTCTTAATATGTATGTAAGATTATTAGCATGTGATATGGTTTTAGTTTCATTATAGCATATATTTTTTAAATAATAAATTTTCAGATTTTTTTTACATTCACAAAAAAATTATTAGTAATTAAAAATTGATGTAGTTGACTATGAAAGTCAAATTAGGAAGATATTTTGGAACGGGGGAATATCATTATGAGTAAAATAATAATGAAACATTTGTGACAATATATATGAATTATACTGAAAGTCCTTACATAATGTTGCAGAGTCATAGGTGTCGGTGTCCCCGGACGAGCTCCTGTTGCCGGTGATTATGGTTCTACCGATCCCGGATCTGATCATCATAACATACCTTCTGTCAAAGGGAACGCTTATGTATTCGGCGTAAACACCTTTAGCTATCAGTATCACGTAGTACCCGGTGGCGGGGGACAAATTGGCTGGCGCCGCATGCGCCGCAGCCACCGCAACAGCGATGGTGGTGAAGTTGGCTTTCCGTGGTTTGCGATCCACGGTCACCAATTGCTTTACCCGGACACCGGTTGGAGGCTTTTTCTGGCTTCGGAAGATGCGAAGAAGAAAGAAACGAGGAGAAACAAGGTTAAAATGCAAGTTTTGGATTGCATGGTTTTCATGGCTACTCCCTCCGTCCCAACAGAATTGACGTATGTTTGTTTTTCAAAGTTAAAGTTGCCAAACTTTGACCATAAACATTAATTAATATACATGTGATATATTGTTGAATTCATCTTAACATAAATTTTCTAAATATTAACTTTTTATACTGAATTGATATATGTAGTTGTTATTGATGGTCAAACATGATCACTGAAACCGTATGCACATTAAATGTGCCAAATCTATGGGGACGGAGGGAGTATTGAGCTATTGTCGTGTGCACCATGCCTCTTTATAAACCTCCATCTTCTACCGTACATTAATAGTCAAAGTGTTTAATTAGTTTCAGTGACAAAGAAGTCAATGGGCGACTTTTCTTGATTAATGCATGGTTATACTATATTTCTGCAAAAGGCGATTAATCCGCTCGCTCTCAATGGCCCATACCATCCCACACCCAAGCCATTATATGAGAGGTAAATTACGATAGCCCAGCACCAGGACCAATGAGCTTTGATATTGCCTCGGTGCGCACAAGGGAGCATTGCCAGGCAAGAACTCCCCACACTGCCACTGCCGAGTATCGAACCTGGGATGACTGCAAATTCACCCATCTCCCAACCACTGGGGTACACCCGTGGTTGTGATTATACTATATTTCAAGTAGGCTGGGGAATGGATTAATAGTCCACTAGATTCGCTTGATTCATGGTACGCACATAGGATGTCAAAGTGTTTAATCAGTTTCTAAGTTTGAGGTTTCAGTTCGGGTTATCGTGTCGGGTTGGAAACGTGTCGTGTTGAAATAAGTCGGGTTGCAACGTGTTGATTTCATTTCTCATGTCGGGTCTGGTTGGGTTGGGTTACTATCGTGTCGGGTTGAAAACGTGTCAGTTTTTTTTCTCGGGTTGGGTCGTCTCATGTTGAGTTAATATCAAGTCGGGTTACTGTTGTGTAATTTATATACTTGGGTTAGGTCGGGTCAGAATATTATCAGGTTGGATCGGATCGGGTTACTGTCGTGTCATTTTTTTACTGAAGTTTTGTTCAGGTCTAATCATGTCAGTTATTTTTATAATGTTTCATATTGGATTCAGATATATTTCGAGTTGGCTCATTTTAGATCGGGTTATTATGCTACCCAAATTTGGGTTGGTTTATGTTATGTTTCAATAATATTATTGTTACACCTGCACTATTATCATGTTCTGTTCGTTGTAACTTGTAACTTCTAGTTATACATTACTGGAAAACAGGTAGATAAGCACGTCATGTCATTGTTGGGAGAGGAATATCGGTGCTAGGAATTTTTTTAGGCACCAGTAATCTGGTAAATGTAACTAAATATTGGTGCCTATTAATAAATCCAACATCGATTCACTGAATACTGATGCTAGATGCAGGTGCATATCAAGAAAAAAATATCTGAATTTAATATTTTCAGCACCGATTTTGGCTGAATGACATATACCGGTGCTAATACTC
>JAULKM010091029.1:0-11235 GCA_032355605.1 Rubia tinctorum
AGAAAACAATATAATTGAGATGGATTAATTTTAAAAGATGAAGACAATTTGAAAAATTATTCATGCAATTATCAAAAAGTGTTGGATTAAAACCTCGATTTCTCCCCTTTTCTCGAGTTTTCCTCTCTTCTTCTTCTAGTTTGTCGATTCATTCTCCAGTTAGTCTTCAGTTTCTTCAACCTCGACCGTATGATTCGCTCTATTTCATGATATTTGGCCATGCGATTTATCCTCTAGGTTTGTTACTTGTTTCCCCCTATTTTGTCACCCTAGTTGTTTTATCTACTCGATTATAAACATGAAATAGATTGATTTCAAAATAGATTATATTTTTTATTCAAATTGTTTTGTTATGATTTGATTAGCTTTTAGTTATGTTTGGACTGAATTATTGAACTACACTATTTTTTGTTGTTCTTGTTGAAGATGAAACCAGAAAGGATTTTTAGTTTTTCGCAGTATTATTTCCAGTGTATGATGTTTTATGCAGGGATGATGTTTAGTACATTTAAGTTGATGTTTATATGTATATCAGTTTTGATGATGTTTATACTATTTTAGTTGATGTTTACATGTATTTTGTTGAACTTTATTTCGTTGATGTTTCAGTTTCAGTGACAATCGGTTGATAATGATGGTGTTTTAGATTTCACCATTAATTTGATCTTCTAAGGTTGAGTCAAGTTGATGTTGTTGGGCGGACGGTGTAAATTGGATGAAGTTCAAGGGATGTGAAAGGTCAAACATAGAAGATTGTCTGAAGACTGCTAATATGTTTACCTACGTATAAAATCGGTAAATATAAAGTTGATATTTAGAAATGATTAATTACGACGAATTCAACAATATCATATATGATAATATTGTTGTTCATATACTTTTTCAAATATGCAGTTAAATTTTGATAGTAAATAGTGTCAAAAAAGTGAAAATAAAGAAGAGACATACTCCCTCCGTCCCCCCTATTTGTGTCCTACCTGTCTTATTTGGTGTCCCAATATTATAGTCTTACTTTCATTTTTGGCAAAATTTGAATGTATAAAAAACAATTTGTTCACAAACTATTTTTATACTATTTTAATGATATAAAAATAATATTTTTTATAGTAAGACGGAAACGGAGGGACAGAGGGAGTAGGAGGTACCAAAGAACTTACCACTATAAAATAATATTTCCTCCGATTTTCTAACATTGTCTCACTTTCCTTTTTGGGATGATTTTTAATATTGTCTCATTTTCTTTTTTAGCAAATTCTAGGTTGTTTTCATTCACTCAATTTACTTTTTACTCTGTCAACGAATTTTCAACCACTAATTCTATCTTCCTAAATCTTTGTGCCAAAAGTAAATGTGTCACTTTTAAAGAACCGGAGGGAGTAAGTTAGGGTGGCCTTTTGTTAGTGTAGGGGGTATTTAGTTTAGGCTTAGGTGTGAGATTTATGTTGATATTAAATAAGTCGAGATCGGGTGCGGATCTGAAAAGGGACCACGGCGTGGAGTGTTGCAGGGATGTAGACCCGGAGGAACATGTGGTGTCGCCAAACGCCAATTTTACCACGAAACTTCTCGTTTCCATTCCAATTCGCAAAAGTTTTTCTCTGTCTTTCACCATATCAGGATTTAAAACGTTTTCGCGTCATTTTCACACCTCCACCTCTCCATGCCTTACCCGTTCACGATTCTCTACCACCATCCGCGCCGCATCACTTGGATAACCATCTCTATTATTCATGCTCCACTTTTATCAAGCTTTACTAGTATTTTGTGTATTCGAATTCCTTTCAACAATGATGTATTTTTGTTATTTTGCTACAGCATAAAGCTCATCTTGGGTCTTTTAAGTTTTTGATCAAAATGTTATTTTTCCATACATATATACAAACACAACCTTATATACTACAGTACGTGCACACATAACCCTAACATAATTTTTAGTGCAAAAATAACTCTAACTGCTTTACACAAGTGCAAATATAACCCTAATGTTAGAGTTCCACATTGCCAGTTGACAGAGTTATAAATCAATATATAACATCATGGGTCACCCCTACGTAGTACCAATTGATTTTACGATAGGAGCTCATGATTCTAATACCTAAAGACTATATTCCGACATTGACTAGCCATTTCCAACCATTGACCAACTGGAAATGACCAAAATGCCCATTCAGCCTAATACAACATTTGAAAGACAAAAATGTCGTTTGCTTCTGCCACATCGCCGCAGCCGCCGCCGCCACCTCCCCCCGCCACCACCAGCCACTCCTCTCGCCACCTCCTCCGTTACTTTTTCTCCCCCAATTTCTCTCTACCTCGCAAAGAACACAAGTTCTTACCGTTCATCTTCTTCGCCAAGGCTGCCTTCCGCAATTTTACACGGGGAAGTGAGACACCATAGCCATGAGTTTGAGGAAGTGAGACATCATAACCATGATTTCACACGGGTCTAACCCAATTCCGCATAGATTCACCAATGTTTGGGGTTGCGTCCATAGCCAATAGTAGAAAGGGAGTGGGGGAAATTACTCGCTTGCTAGCAAACCCGTCTTCTTAGAACGGGAAAATTTTTCCCCGTTCGTCTTCTTCGCCCAGACCTCGTTCCGTGTCCATAGCCTAAAAATTCTTCCTGTTAATCTTCTGGGTTGGTTTTTCGCGAGTGGGAGGAAGGAAGACTGCGGGTATCAGTCGGGGGCGTCAAAGACGAATTGGAGTATTGACAAATTGGGGTATTAGTGGTGTGCGTCGACAATTCAGAGAGTAGAGCTGGCAGAAGCTTGCTCTTGGTCGCAATGGAGCAGCGTCGGAGCAAGGAGAGAGACGAGGGCCGTGGTTGGAATGAAAGAAATGGTTTAGAAATCATAGGTAAATTTATTTTTTTAAACATCATTCGGCATCAAACTATCGGAAAAGGTTATATTCGCACATACACTAGTTATCTAAGGTTATATTTGCACTTTAAACTATCACAGAGTTATATTTGCATTTATGAGAATTATGTAGGGTTATATATGCCCACTTTAAATTATCACGAGATTATATTTGCACTTATGTGAATTATGTAGAGTTATATATGCACTTCAATCTATTTTTTTCTTATAAATATTGAATGCACAAATAATAGTACTGAAATACACATTTTACATATTTACGATGCACATTCATGTTACCCTTGGGGTACATAAATGAAATAAATTAAAACCATAAATCTTAAATGTTTGGGCCAAATAATCCTATAAAGGCAATCCATTAACTTCATTTAATCGATATCCATTAAATGTTCCTTAAGAAACGTCTTTAACTAGAGTCGAACTGCCATTAAAATGAAGGGGAATTGAAATAGAGTAATTCCGAACTTGGAAGCTCTTCCCAAAAACACACATTTTCAAATAAAATCAACTGAATTGCTTTCTAACACTGCCTTTAATAGAGATATCTCCATTAGTGCGTATTTATAAACATGTTCACAACTCAAAGTTTCAAATTACTAAAGAAACTCTTGAAATACGGCCGCTTCACTAGTTTGAACTGAATTGAGATTAACTAAACCAATCAAAATTTAAATTTAAACAATAGTAAATTTTATTAAGACTAAATTATTTTTTGGTCCCCAACATATATTGAAATACTATCTTTTGGTCCCCAGTGGCAAAACCGCGTGTACTCAGCAATCAACAAATACAAAATGATTTGTTTGGTCCCCGAAGGTGATTTTCAGGTAAACCGTAAATTTTTTCGATATAGCCAGAGGTATTTTCATAAATTTACTAATTAAAAATATTTTCAATTTAAAATAACAATAATAGTTTTAAACCCTAGGCTCGCCGACCACACCTCCATCTCCGCCGTCCTCCGCCATCCTCTGCCGCCCTCACCCTCACCGCCCTCACCTTCGTTCTCCCTCATCTCCACTCTCTTCGTCCTCATCCACACCTCCATCTTCGTCGTCCTCCGCCGCCCTCACCATCGCTGCCCTCACCATCACCGCCCTTACCTTCACCATCGGCTAAGAAGCTTCGTCCCACCATTCAAATTTGAAACGCCATCATCGACGATAGTGGGATTGGCGGAGTGGTCTCTGAAATTCGAAACGCTGGCGCCTCGATTCAAATTGCTGAGACCTAGGGTTTCAACTTCTGCAATTCGAATTGAGACCTAGGGAGTGGTCTCTGCAATTCGAATTGCCTCGCCTTCATCGACGAAGATGAACCTTAGCTCCTTGCCATCGTTCGTTCTGCAACCACAACGGCAGAGCTGGTCGAAATTTGCGAGGTGGTCGATTAGAATGACTGGCGAGGGAGTGGTGCGAGTTGGTCGGAAGGGATTGTGATTGACGATTGTGAGATTGAGGATGGCGTGGGTGAGGAGGAATAGAGTGGAGAGGAAGGAGAACGGTGGTGAGGGACGATGAGTGTAAGGGCGGTGAGGTGAGGGTGAGGGCGGCAGAGGACAGCGGAGATGGAGGTGTGGGTGAGGACGACGGAGATGGATGTGTGGGTGAGGACGACGAGAGGGGAGAGGAGGGAGAACGACGGTGAGGGCGAGGGCGGTGGAGGACGGTTTTGGGCGGCGTATCATTACCCAGTTTTTTTCTTAGGGGCAAAAATATATTTTCACATAATTTTGGCTTAACATTACCTGAAAACCACCTAGAATCTGATTTAGGGACCAAACAAATCATTTTGTATTTGTTGGTTGTTGAATATAAGCGGTTTTGCCATTGGGACCAAAAGATGGTATTTCAATATATGTTGAGGACAAAAAAAAAACAATTGACTAAATTATTTATTTGGACCCCAACATATATTTGAATACCATCCGTTGGTCCCCAAAACCACCTTGAAAACCACCTTGGAGCCCAAACAAATTATTTTCAAAATGTTAAGGTCTGAATATGGGAAGTATTGGGAGTGAGGACCAAACAAATTATTCAAATATACATTGGGCCAACAATGTAGTCAAAACAATTTAGTCTTTTATTAAATTTAACTTAATCAAAATTAAGAACACTTAAGTTTAAAACAGCATGATTTACGTGTTTCAATGCAAACCGAGTGCATGATGATGTGTAATCCAACCGTTTTGCTCTGATCAGAAACCTTTAGAATATATTCCTAAACCAATCAACAAGAAAGCCCGAAAACTATGAATATGATAGTTTGAGTGGCTTCCAGTTCCATGAATGAATGAATGAATTAGTGAAAATTAGATTGCGACTGGTCAACTTTTGGGTTTAAGATAAAATATTGCCATAATATTGCCGTCTTGTCGTCTCATTACAATTGCCTTAGTGTTTTGTCCACATTTCTTTTTGGACTACTGTATAAATGTGATAATTAACACGTTAGTTAATACGATAATTTCAGTGAAAAAAGATTATATGATAGTTAATTAACCTTATTGACCACATCATGATACACCTTTAATTTGCTTTGATCTTACTCAGGCATATACCATAGCTATGGATGCCCACCACCCCCAGTCAAGACATGATCCAACTTTAGCTCACGAAGTCGGATCCACATACCATACAACGGTATGCTCGTATTATTATCTGTTATAGTTCAAATTTGTGAAGTGTGAGCTTCCATTTTCACTCTCTACTTTAGTTCAACTATTTTTTCTAAAATTAAAACCCTCATGATGAGGATTTTGATTGGGTGATCAACCCTTTTAATGATTGGATAGGCCAAAACCATGTACATCTGAATCGATTCAATTACAATAGAATTGGGATTGACCCCATTACACAAAAGCGCTCCAAAGTAGAAATTTACAAGTCTAGATCTGTTGTGGCAATATGACAGTTATGCTAAGAATGAGCATTTGATGTATTCCGTAGCAAAATAAATCATCCAATAAAATATACTAGTAGTCAAAGCAGTAGCAAACCGTCCTCATCCTCCTAATATCGTTGTGGTTGCAACTCCTGAGCTTAAAAAACGTGCATCACCTCTATCAACTAGCACACTCCCTACCTAAATCAAATTTTTGAATCCAACCCTCCGGTCATTGTGCAATCATTAACCGCATTGCATTTCTAAAGATATATTTCGACGTTTCCCCCACAGGTCATTGTGCGACTTGCAGATCCAACTACTTTGGGTGACTTCCGAGTTCGTGACTTTCACCTGATCAATCTTCTTCAGGAGGAAGGAAATAGTGGCAATGGCTATACCGTAAAGCTAGCAAAGGAGGTTATAACAAGATTTCTCTATCACCAAGTAATTTTTTTTTAATTGCAATTACTCTTATGATTTGAATGGCTTTCAATAAAGTAATTAGGAACCACTAGAAACCTGTACAACATGAAAAATCTATCGTATATTCATATCAGCCCAATTTTAGCAACTAGGTGCGGTCATTCTTGGTCTAACCAAACCTGCCACTGCCCCAAATGAGATGAATCAGACCAACGATATAAAACCAACGTCGGCGAAGTTTCTAACGACCACCAATAAATAAAAGAAAACTCACCAATTGTTTTGGGCTGCCAGTGCAAGTTCAAGTGCTTTTAAAACCGGAGAGGAGTTGTGAGTTGCTCGTCACCAACTCTGCTTCTCCTTCTTCTTCTGGGCCACATGAACAACATCCGCCAGGTCCCTATCCTGTCGGTGCCCTCCTAGTCCTTGCAATTCTCGTGTGCCAATCTCCGTGCGGTCTTGCCTGGTCCAATCATTTTTGCGGGGGTTCTGTAAATTTCTAAACCCACATTGGCGATCCTCAATCTCTAAGCTTTGCGACCTCCACGTCGAGTTCCAACAGTTAATAAACCCACGCTATCAATTTGCAACCTCCGAGTGACAACCTTCAGCCGACTTCTGCTCCTGAGACCTTAGTCAACCGTCTATAGCTGCCACCACTTGAAGTGTTGTTTTCACTCAAAAAATTACGAATTATAGAACAAAAATAACATAAATTAAAACTAGGCTACAACTAAAGCTTAGAACTACATGGAGATGGGTAAGGGAGGCCGCCATATCTGACATGAATTCAAAATTATGACTCAATTTCTATTGTAGTAATTGACATGAATTCAAATTTTTGATAAAAAAATAAAATTAACTGGTAACCCCGTTACCATTGATTTATAATTTGGGAGAAGGAAACAAATATTTATGCCCCTCAATTTTTTGCTCCATGCCAATAAGGCCCCAATTGTTTGAAAAATGTCCCTGAACTTGTCAACAATGATGGTCACCTGGAAAGAAGAGAAATAACAATTTGTCCTCCTTTTATATTTGAAAAAACCCTCAAACCCCTTCCTACCCATCGAGCCCGTAATTTTCTTTCCTTCTTTATTTTTTCCCCACAATTGTGAAGTTTGCAGCGGTGTGGTTTTGAAATTGTTGGATCAAATTCATTCACCAATTGAATCAGGTGCAATGGCGTCGTTACAGGTTGTCCAGTTTATCTAAACATTGTTAGCGGCTATGATGAAGGTGATAGAGATGGTGACGAAGACATCATCATGGACGTCTCAGTCTGACGAGTGGAGTTTCAATTTGAATGAAGAATTTGATCACGAGCTAGGTATTTCAGAGCGTATTGTCGCGAGCAATTTAGATTCAAAAGCTAGTGTTTTAAGTGAGGCAGACAAGAACAATGGTGTGAGCTTTTGGGGTATCCTTAACCCATAATGGGTTCAAACAATGGGGCGGTGTGGAGCGATGAGAGAAACTTGAGGTTTTATAGTAGTTTTACAGTCAATCGAGGTAGCTAGGGATGCTCACCAGTTATAGTTACACAAAAATTCTAGTAGTGATGTTTTTTTTGGAGCATCCATGACACTCAAAGTTGTCGCTAAAATGATTAATGACGCTTTGTGAATTTCTCTATTCAGCGTATCACTAAAATATTGTGATGCGTTGAAACATAATTATATTTTTTGTGACTCTTTAAGATGTAGTTCAATTTATAAGTGTTCTAAATTTTGTGACATAGATTGATGTAGTAATTCAGTTTAGTGACATGTGCACATGTTACAAATATTTTACTAAAACTTGAAGGTGGAGCAAATATTGTGACATTTTCTTAACTGTCACAAAATATGAAAAAAAAGTATTTGGTGATGGTATTTTTAGTTTGAGATTGTTTAATTGTCATGAGACAAAATGTATGGCGATTCAGTATCGGAGCTCTAATTCGAGTCAAACGGATTCGGACTTGCTGAGTTTGCTGTAGGTGGTGGAAACCAATTAATTACTTTTCTGTAGTTTATTTTTCTACAAAAACAACAGTTTTAAAATTTATTTTATGTGTATTTGTACATATGAAATCATCTATGTTAGAGATCGTTCAAATTGTAAAATTTTGTCAATCTAATTAATATAAAATATAAAATATCCTAATTTTCAATCATTTTTCATTTTAATTTAAAAGAAAGAAACTAAGATGTAACAAGAAGCAAGATAGCGAAGTTAATATCATGTCATGTGGTACCTATCTTTACTAAACATTCAAACATTCTCATGTGATGTTTCCGGTGAATGTGACGATTCATCATAAGTTCATAACATTATGCTTCTTTCTTAAGACACATTCAATAATTGTCTTCTTACCAATAAAACTTTCTAGGAGTGTTCATCCTTTCCGATCCACAAAAGTATATAGCCGAAATAAATGGGTTCAATTTCAATCATTATTCACAAATTTGTATGAAATGTTCGATTTTTTATTATCTGAAAGTAAAACATAGTAGTATCATCATAAACTCAATTGTAGTTTCTAGGTTTCAAATGCTAAAGTTAATATACTTCAGTCACATTTTGGAAATGTATTTTTTTTGAAACATTTGTGAATTTATCTTTATTCATTTAATAAAAACACGTGATATAGTGGGGACACTATTCCAGAAACCCCTCCCTATGACATCGATAATTCAAGCCCTCGTACTACCGATGTCTAAGTATGGGGTGCTGCAAACTTAGTTACAAAGGCACCAGTAGTGTATACCAGTGCTGGAAAATAGATTCCATATATCTACATTCCAGCACCTCCTACTTAAACATCGGTATCTCAATGGATCAAATTACCGGTGCCTATACTTGTTTGTGCCGGTGCTAGTAAATAGGTGATCAATAAAAAAAAAATCCGAACTCACCGGCTGGAATATGAAGCCCTGATATCAAAACACAAAATAACCAGAAATTCATGTAAGAAAATTGGAAAATTCATAACCACAACTCAGAAGTTCATTACATAAATATGAAAATACATAACAACCCACAATTCATGAAACAAACTAAATCTAAACATAGATTAACAACATCAATTATTATAAAACTAGAACCTAATCTCCATAAACCCCAGATAACATCAAAGAACTAGAACCCCACCAGCGACCAGAGCGTGGGGAGATGTCGTCGAGGTTGGTCCGGGAGATGGCGTCGGGGACGGTGCGCTGCGGGGAGATGACAACAGGGTTGGCCTAAGAGATGGCGTCGGGGATGGTGCGCTGCGGAGAGGGCAGATAGGGGGTCGTCGTTGTCTGCATCGAAGCCTTCAAAGTGGGGGCTAGGCGGCAGTGGAGATGGGGAGGTGGTGGAGGAGGAGAGAGAGGATGGGGAAGAGGTAGATGCAGGATAATGGAAGGGTAATGAGGGTGGGTTAGAAATTTAGTTTATATAGACAAATTTTTAATGGTTGAGATTCAATCAACAAAAGAAATCAATGGTTCAGATTAAACCAAGTTGGGCTCTTTTTTCTTTTTTTATAACTCTGTAGCACCGGTGAAAAGACTGATGCCCAAAATGGCTTATACCGGTGCCTATGTATATGAAAAACAACTGCTTAGGACTACTCTAAATGGTGTTTCTTTTTAAAAAAATTGAACTCGAGAGCAAATATGAGAATTATTTTCTAAGTATGGAGCACCGGTACAAAAATTGGTTCAGAAATGGCTCATATTGGTGCCTATGTATATGAAAATAGCTGCTTAGGGCTGCTTTAAATTGGGTACATTTATTATTTTTTGGACCCGAGAGCAAATATGGAAAAAAAATTATAAGTATGTAGCACAGGTACAAATACGGTGCTTAAGTAACTCATACCGGTGGTAAGTCCAATATTTCAATTTTGAACAATCCCTCCAAAATCTTGAATAAAAATTTGGAAAAATAATTTTCCCTCTATAACTTAGCACCTATATGAATGAAAAGCAATGCCGGTGCTACTATTGTTTGATTTTTTTTGAACTTTATAATTTTTACTATTAGGTGCATAGAAACAATTTGGAGGTGGTGAGTTGAAAATTGAAGACACCAAAATGCAATTAAATAAGAGACTACTGCGTCTTTGAAATGCAAGGTACAGTGGGTGAACGGAAGAGGATCAAACATAATTATGAAAAATTACGCTATGGCCCAAAAATTTGTTACGACATTATCCTTCTCTCCAAAATACACGATTTTTGTTATTCTTGCATAATAATAGAAATATAAAATAATTTTTTAATGAAATTTGAAAAGCACTAGTACATGTTTTATATTAACTTAGAGTTGATTAATTATCTGTAAGAAAGGGAAATCAGAAAGAATTATGGATATGTTCTTGTGCCCGATTGTTGATAAAAATTTCGTAACGGATTTGGGAAATAAAATGGGGGTGTATAGGATAGCATCACGTTTGAGCGGATTTCAATTTGGAGTTACGAGTAAAGTTGCTACCTTTTGCACTTAGATCCCTCCAAGAAAGTTAGAGTCGTCGAATCACGAAATTGTCTGCACCAAAATGCAATTCAATAATATGAGACCCTAACTTTTTATGTTATGAATGTAAAGGTAAACGCAAGGGGCTCGAAAGTTAACATTGATTACTTCTATAAATTCTTTGAAAATTATATTGTGGCCCAAAATTATATTATCCCATTACCCATTGCTCCAAAATACATAATTTTTGTTATTCTTGCCTAAATATAGAAGTATAAAATAAATTATTTTTTGGTAAAATATTGAAAAACCTAGTACATTTTCTAGAGTAACTCAAGGTTGATTACTTAGAAGTTACAAAGTAAAACTGGATAGGATTATGGATATGTTCTTGTGCCCGATTTTTTAATGAATATTCCCTTTTAGACATGGAAAATACATTGGGGGTGTATTTGGTAGGATCACGTTCGACCGGATTTCAATTTGAAGTTACGAGTAAACTTTTTTACTTTTTGCACTTAGATTCTTCCAAGAAACTTTGAGGCATCGAATCACAAAATTGGCAATACCAAAGTGCAATTCACCAAGA
>JAULKM010091037.1:0-11234 GCA_032355605.1 Rubia tinctorum
TAGCAATCTTCCAACAAAAAGATAACAAAAGAGATGTTAAATGCTTCGGAAAACACATGCATTTGACGTCTCATCAGAATGCTAAACTTATTCCAATTCTACACAGATTATCATCAAATGGTAGAAACCATTCAAAAGTTTCCACATGAATATGGATTTTTTTTTTGGAATCCTAATGTCTCAAATATTTTGTAATGGAAGAAGATTACCTGTTCTTGGATTTGCAGCCTATATGCATTTTTGAAACTGAACTTCCCGTTTATGTTAGGCTTCCATATTAGTTTGTCCTCTCTTCTTTCATCCAAAACTAAACCCTGTAGAAGAAAAACAGCATCAGGTGATAAAAATGGAGAGATGGATGGGAGATAAAGTTGTTTGTTCTGAGCAATAGTAGTTGTCAAAGGAATGTTTGTGATAGAGGCATCACAATTTTCTATCAGTGTTCCTTTATTAGTCCAATTAAATGTCCATAACTGACAGTTACCTATGCCATGTATAACTCTAGTGTTTGACTTGGTTAAATTATTAATTGAGCAAATTATTTTCCAATTTGGAGATGTTCTTTTTGATATAGGTAACGACCGGATGAAAGATGCCCAGGGAGTATTGCCATTTTGGAATTTCCACCAAAGCTTAAGGGAAGCTGTTGAGATAATGACTTTGATTGACCTAAAACCTATTCCATTTTGTGGTTTGGGTGTGCACAGGTTTATCCATTTTTTCCATATCTTTTTACGTATGTCCTCTGAATTCTCCTAGAAGAAATGTGTCATCTTCTTCTCAATCTGTTTTATGACTCCTTTGGTCCGATTAATAGCTAACCATATATTCTGTGGGATGGAATACATGCATGTGTTTATCATTAAAGCTTTACCCCCTTTGCTAAGCCATTTATTTTTTTAGTTTGAAATCTTATTGTCATTCTACTCCAGCAGAGGCCTGAAGTGAATATTCATTGTTCTTCCGTTTTAAATAAGGCCGCCTAAGTATGAAAAAGGAAAGGATCTATGTTTCATGTTTAAAATACTGTTTTGTCCTCCTTATTTTGTTCACAGTTTCTTTCCTACTAATGAAGAAATCCAATTTTTGGTAGTTAAACTTTAGACCAGTAGTATCTTCAAAAATGGCGAGGAAGGATTTTATTCTTATGAGATTAACCTTAGAGGCCTTTAGGAACACAACTGTATCATCTGCATATGCAAGGTGCAAAATAGGGATGGACTTCGGGGGGGCAACTAATAATATTCCAATTTATTGTTGGCAAAAATGAAAGCAAGACTTCCTGTGAAAGATTATGAAAACAGGTTAAAAAGGAAAGGAGAGAGGGGGTCACCTTGTTTGATGCCTCTTGTTGCGTTAAAGTATCCAGTCGGTTTTCCATTAACCAGAATAGAGAAAAAGGCTTCAGAAATTTTTTTCATGACAGTATGGACATTTCTACCATGGAAACCAAATTTCAGCAAAATAGAGTTAAGAAAAGACTAGTATACTCTATCAAATGCTTTCTTAAGATCTATTTTTAATATGCAATTTGGGGTTCTGAATTTACAATCTAGAAATCTCATCATTTCTTTCATGTTAATTACATTATCCGAGATGTCCCTGCCTTTCATGAAAGCACTCTGATGGTGGGAGATACATTTATCTATAACAGTCTTGAATCTCTCAACTAAAATCTTGATGAAGATTTTATTTGAGACATTCATTAAGCTTATGGGCCTGAAGTCATCAAATGTTGATGGTGTAGATTTTTTGGGGATAACAACCACTCAAGTACTAGAAATGCCTTTAGCAATGTTGGGGTTAGTAAGAAAATCATTTGTAGCAGTCAGCAAATCATTATAAATAACATTCCATGACTTAATGTAAAACCTAGATGTAAAATTATCTGGTCCCGGGCTAATCTTCTTGTTTAGTCTGAAGACAATTTGTTTAAGTTCTTCTAATGTAACCTTCTTACTTAGCTTTTCATTATCTTCCTCAGTAATTAAAGTAGGAATCTGGCTTAAAAACTGAGGATATTGTGTTCCATCAGTTCCTTCTTCTAGTTCAGAGAGTAAGTTCCTTTAATAAGCTACAACCCTTCCTCCATGTCCTTGGGATCATGTATCCATATTCCGTGGCTGTTTTTAATTTTGTTTATCCTCATAATTGAATTCCTTTTATTAACTGATTTGTGAAAAAACTCTGTGTTTTCATCTCCTTCATTTAACCATTTGACTCTAGCTTGTTGTTTCAAAAAAAATTTATTCCCCCAAAGCAAGTAGAAGCTTGGCTCTTGCCTTATTCATTTCAAATAGATTCAGGTTGACTGGTTAGAATCAAAATCTATTTTTCTAAGCCTAAGTGTTTCTTCAGCCTTAGTAACATTATTGTCAATGTTTCCAAATGTGTCCCTGTTCCATTCTTTTTTATTTTTTAGCCTAATGAGCTTTAGAAAGAGAGCATCCATTCTTGTTTGTTCCATAGGATGGTTCCAGTCCTCTTGTATTAATTCCTGGAAACCTTGTCTACTGTTGATGAATCTAAATGGTATCGGTCCTACAGAGTTAGGGAATCCTATCTGAAGGAAAAGGGGACTATGGTCAGATGATTGTTCAGGATTTGAATTGAGGATGTTGGGATTTTTGTGATCCAGGAAGCTGAGCATTGTCCTCTTTCTAGTCTCTTAGTAGTAGGATTCCTAAATCTAAAGTTAGTCCAGGTGAAAAAGTTTCCTACTATAGTTATAGGTTGCAACATATTAGCATTGATAAGTTGGTTAAAATCTTATATGCTACCTAAGTTTGGGACAGTAGGCCTTCATACTCAGATATAGTTGTGATGGTATTAAAATCACCAATCAGGACTACATCATCTGTGTTTAACTAAATTAGGTCTTCCCATAGCTTTTTCCTTCCTTGTCTGGTTCTCAGTCCATGCATAAAAATAGCTTCCATAGCTATATTTAAAGTTGGAGTGTGAATATTGAAAAATAAGAATTGCTCATGGTCCAGCTTAAGGTTTATATTAACCTGATCAAACCCTATTAGCCATATTTTTGCATTTGCGGAGTACAATGAGTTACTGAATCTAAGTTCTTTCATATAGTCTAAGATCTATGAATTGGGGTGCATTGGTTCTATGAGACACACTAGTTGGAATTTGTGTTTCTTAATTAGGCTATCAAGTTTTAGCATTGGTGAATCCATACCCCTAAGATTCCACACTAAAAATCTAAAGCCAGAGGGTGTGCTATTCATAGATCCTGAGTTTTGGTACTTTTTCAGGCTGATCTTAACATCATTCTATTAATTTGAGACAGATAGCTTTGTTTCTTTGATTTCTTAGTACTGCTATCCATACTAGGCACAGAATCAGAGAGGGTTGCTGCATGAAAAACTATCTAGGACAAACCTGTAGCTCCAGAAACATCTTTTGAGTTTGCTTGTTCTGTGCTTGCTCCTGGTGCTTCTGCACTGTCAAAACCAGCTTCCCCATTATCAGCAATGTCTTCATCAATGGATGTATCACCATTTTCCAAGTCATTATCCATTTGATTTAGGTTTCTAAGTGGTGAAAACATGTTCTTCTAGTTCCTTTGATGAGAGTGAAAATTGAGTTCAGTTCTATAGGAGTCTTTAGAAAAACTCTTACCTGAGATGATACTGAGATCATCCTTGGCATATTTTTTATGAAGTTTCTGATTGGTAGTGTCTCGAGGGTTATTGGTAGTGAAAGCTTTAGGGTTATTTGGTTTTCAAGGTGGTATTTTGTGATGATAGAGGGGAATATAGGTTGGGACAAAGATTGGGGTTGGTATTGGCAGTTTGAGAGGTTGGGGTCCTAGTGGTCTGAGAGGTTGAAAAATTATGGTTATAAACATGTGCATTCCTGGGTTAATTGCATAATGCCTTATCAAAGCAAGAGTGGCAACATCCATTTTAATAAAAGAACCGATTGTATTCCCAATGGATTGAATTGAAGACATATTATAGTAATATAAAGAAGTGTTTCGAATTGTTATCCAAACTGGAACAATTGATGATTTAGTATTGGTTGTGAAATAGGATGTCCAACGCGGAACCTTCATCTGGGCGCCTTGGAAATTCCACTAGACTTTCATCCAGCATCTATGGAAATCATCGAGTTCCTCAAATATGATTAATACATACTTGTAATCTATTGATCCGAGGTGGTATCAGCCAGAGAAACCTGCCATTTTGAAAGCCGCTTCAAGCTGTTCCATTGAGAGGCAACCTTTGATAAATTTGCCGATGAGGGTATTTGAGTAGTAAGATAATAGATGTTGGATTTCATCCTCATTATATAGATAGGCTGGTTCTTCCAGTTGCTCAGATTTCGCATTTAAGTTGGGCGTATCAAATAAGGTGACAGAGAGCGGCAGAGATTTTTATTTTAGGGAAACAATGAAGGTTTTGGGGCCACCTAGCTGGAGAAGCTCAACCATTTGCTAGAGAAATCCGACCAAAATTGACCGTTATCGGCGAGGGAAATATAGAGAGAATTTTTAGAGAGTGAGGTGAAAATTGTATATGACCGAACTGGTATTTAATTTGATTATCGGTTAATTGGTTAATCAATTAATATCGATTATGGTTATCCAGTTATGTTGGTTAATCGGTTCCCTTATTGGTTTTATTATTCGATAATCGGTCTAACCAGATAACCTGTTAGAAATTTTATAGCACATTCATTAATTAATTAATTTCAATTCCAAAACTTAATTCATTAAACTTTGGGCATTGATCACAAACCAAATAAGAAAACTTTAAATTACTAACCGAAATTAACTTATTCTTTAAACTCTATATTATTAGCCCATATATCTTTAAATAATAATTATGCCCAAAGCAAATAATTATGGAAATAAAAGTCAATATAGCTTATAATTGTGCCCAACACTAATAATTATCGATTTGATACAATTTTAATATTAATTTAAAAAATTATTTAACTCCTATACAACACAATTATTCAATTTCTAAAATTTTAAATCTTTTATTCTAAGTTTTGCGGCTCTAACTACTAATCAATATTAACATGGATTTATATTTTTAATTTTAAATGAATGATATATGGTAACCGGTAATAACCGACACATCAACCGAAATTGATAATAACCGAACTGGTGAAACCGACAACATTATCGGTCAAATTTTTGGTTCCTTATAAAATTTTATAAACCGGTAGAAAACGAAATCGATTAACTGTCTAACCGACAAACCGACCGCTTGAACACCCCTAATCACTCTTTCCCTTTTAGAAGTTAATAAAAAAAGGTTTCTATTTTTAAGCATAACTAAAATTTGTGAAAATTTAACATTTTGAAAATACACATTAAAACGAATTTAATAAAGTATCACACAATAATATTTCGAAACGGTTCCTGTTAGACGGTCTAAACTTTAGGCAGGATTTTTGTGCAATTCTAACTCTATGAACCTATTTCCAATATTTTTCTAGGCACATTTCTCCAATTTTTTTCCAAAGACATTTTCCTGATTCTTTTCCCCAATGCAGCAACCTGAAAAAAATATATTTAAAAGTAAAAAAAAATATGATCGTCGAACTGAAAATCATAAACATCATATACAACTAACAAAATATAAACTGAAAATTATGAAGCATCAATTACAACTAAGAAAACATCAATATGATCGTCAAACTGAAAAATAATAAAAATATCAACTATAATTAACAAAATATCAACTGAAAATCATGAAACATTAAAAAAAAGTTTAAATTGTCAAATTAAATTTCAACTACAAAACGTTAAACTGAAAATCGTAAAAACATCACTTACGACTAACAAAATATCAATTGAAAATCATAAACATCAAAAAATTTAAATTGACAAATTAAATAATAACTTTAAAACGTCAAACTAAAAATCATAAAGTTCGACTTACAAAACATCAACTGAAAATCATAAAACATAATTAAAAAAATTGTCATGTAAAATATCAACTTCAAAACGTCAAAACTGAAAATTAGAAACATCAATTGCAACCAACAAACCATCAACGAAAAATCGTAAAATATCAAAAAAAAATTAAACTGTCAAATTAAATAACAACTTCAAAACGTTAAATTAAAATTATAAATATCAACTACAACTAACAAATCATTACCTGAAAATCATAAAATATCAAAAAGGTTAAATTGTCAAATTAAATACCAATTTCATAACACCATTACTAAAACTCATACACATCAACTACAACTAACAAAACATAAATTGAGAATCATAAAATATAAAAAAACAGAAGTTAAAATTTTAAATTAAATATCCACTTCAAAACGTAAAACTGAAAATCTTATACATCAACTACAACTAACAAAACATCACGTGAAAATTGAAAAACATCATCAAAGCATTAAATTGAAAATTAAAAATCAACTTCAAATCCAGAAACTTCAACAAACTACCCACAAACATCGTGAAAGCATCATAAACACTAACAAAATAAAATTAACAAAAAGGATAAATGTTAACTACAATAGCATAAATATCAACAAAAATATACAAAAATACAAATATCACTGAAATATTATTGAACATCATTAGTTTAACGTCAATTCATATAACTCAAGTATTACAAAATAATTCACAGAATTCAAAATAACTGAATTGTAACTAATAACTCACATTATACTCATAATGAATGCTAAAAAGAATTGTATGAATTGATGAATAATGTCGGTATCACATGAACAAGAATTTGTCAACAAATGTCATCAAAATAAGCAAGCAGAATTTTCCTTCAAATGAATTAATTATGCACATCAATGATCTACACTTTGCGGGGTCGCTAATAATAGACCATTCCTTTTTAACGGGAGAGTAGCCATTAACCCGCAGAGTGCTTCACAAAGATAAGATTTATAATGTTGCTCCAGTACTCACTAAAACCTACCAAAGAGTAGCTTGTGGCAAGTTCAGGGTCAACAGAGATGCTAGGATTCAAAAGTTAATTACGCAAGACTCACAATCGGGCGTCACTTCGATTGTATGTTTGGAATAGCCAATGTCACAAACATGGCTTTGGGTTTGCGAGAGGGTGGGTGGGTTGTCTAAAAACTACTGGGCATGCAAAACAAGAGAATAAACTATATCAAGCTAAGACATGGGATATTTGTGTAACATGACTGGTATATAATTTTGATCCTAGATTCTATGATATGAATTCTCCTAATCAATTTCCCTATAGCTTTTTTCTTGCACATTGGCTCTCCCATCAACAACAGCAAACTCGCCCTTCACTTCCTGCTCAATAGAATCTACTTTAACTCCCCAAGCTCTCATGGTGTCAAGCCTAGCTCCAAAATCCTCCATTTGCAAACTCATCCCCTAACGCATGACCAACGTCTTGCACTATTTGGGTTGAACTTATGCGTTGTTCCTCAAATGTGCGAAATTGGTGGAAAAAATTCCGCTTGTAGGTTGGTTTGAGTAGGTTGCACTCTAATTGGGATCTCACTATCTTCCTCTTCAATGTCCACTTACGGGGCCAATAGGGTGTTGTAGAAGGCCTTCTCAAACATTGGATAGGGAGCTAGGAAGAGGTCTTCCAAGGTGGTGTCATGGTTGATTACCATGCGCTCAGATTGCGGAAGTACCTTAAAGTTGCAAACCATGGCACCATCGTATGGCCTAATAAAGCAATTTTTCAATGGTGGTGGTAGAGATCATTGAGGTCCTTGCCAACTTATCCATGGTGCACCACGTCCCCGAAAGGTCTAAGTTTGGCAAGGTAAAGCGAGAGGGTGCCAAGTGTCCTAAGCATTGCACCAAAAGCCCGACCCTGCCTCCCATAGGTATCTTGCCTATTTTTTCCCCGTGGCTATGCACTCTTCCACGAAAGACTCCACCAAGTTGGGTAGAAATTTCCCTCCGGAGTCATGGCCCAAGGGATTTGAACTTCTTGGTTAGGGCATTAAGAAATCTCCCCATGGCAAAGAACTACCATGGATAGGAGCTGGTGCACGTACCGTAGAGCCGGTGCACGTACCGTAAAGTCGGGTGGACTATTTCGGTACTCTTGCCCAAATGGTTCCTATCCATGCCCACCAAGTTCCGCTAAAAGCTTCTCAACAATAAGTGACGCAGTCAGAATAACAAAAGAGATCCGAAAGCACGAATCTTGAAGCACAATTAAGGATTGCAAGCACAAACCCTAGGTTTTGGTTCTCGAAAATATTATTATGAATGATAAAATCTCGGAATAATACAAGAGATCTTTAAATACTATAACGAAACCCTAGAATGATAAAAAACAGAAAAATTGGAATTAATTCTGAAAAAAAGAAAATTGGAAACACTCAAAAATAGTAAATTGCCGTTTTGAGGCCTTAAATGAGCTCAAATAGCCAAAAAACACCTTGCATCATGGTATTAATGTGTCTAATGTAGTACTCGTTGATACGGTTCCAAAGCATCTGGCCTTGCCTGATTTTAACTCTGGACGCAAAAGTTATGCTCAAAACCGTTTCGAACATTTACGGCGATCCATTGTTTCTTCAATCTTCGCTGCCCTTCGCCTTGCATCAGTCTCCACCACCTCCAAAGAAATCAACCCCGAGTTCTCTTCAGGATAGAGAACCTCATCCTCATGGTAATCATAAATATCAGCCACATTAAAAGTGTTGAAAATACTCATATTATCCTCTGGAGCTACAACATAAGCATTATCATTAATCTTTTGAAACACTTTAAACGGACCATACTTACGTGGTTTGAGCTTGTTTTGCGTACCAACTGGGAATCTCTCCTTGCGTAATAATATTATGATGTCATCTCCTTCCTTGAAAACCTGAATCCTCTTACGCTTATCAGCAACCTCCTCATTCTTCTTCCCAGTAGCCTCCAAACGAGACTTAACAGATTCCTTGGTCTCCATAATCTTCTTAAACAAATTTTCTACTGACTTGTTAACTCCAGGAACCATTGGAAACTTGACCAAATCCACCACATGCTTTGGAATAGTAGTATAAACAAGGGAAAATGGAGAATTTCCTGTAGCTTAATGCACTACACTGTTATAAGAAAATTTGACCTGAGGCAAAGCCAAATCCCACTGCGTCGGCTTCTCAACACAACCACTTAAAATTATATTTCCCAACCTTTAGTTCGTCACCTCAGTTTGCCCATCACCCTGGAGATGGACTGTAGAACTCTTATTCAAAGCAGTCTTAAATATCCGCCATAAAGTAATCCAAAAATAACTTAGGAATTTTGTATCTCTGTCTGAAGAAATGGATCTGGGAACTCAATGGAGACAAACAACCTCAATTTGGAGGGATTCGGTATCTTAAAATTGTTAGCAGAGTGGCCTAATTTCAAGCACTACATAGAGTATGAGGAACATCCTCACATTCAACATTATACTTCCTGTTATTATTGACAGAGCCTAGTCTAATTGTACTTTTCAATGCTTCAAAAGATCTAATTCAACACATATCTTAATTGCATATTTCTTTGTCAAAGCAAGAGTTGTAGCATCCATTTTAATAAAAGAACCGATTGTATTACTAATGGATTGGATTGAAGACATATTATAGTAATTTAAAGAAGCGTTTCGAATTGTTTCCCGAACAGGAACAATTGATGATTTAGTACTGGGTGTGAAATCAGCTGTCCAGTGCAGAACCTTTATCTGGGCGCCTTGGAAATTCCACTAGCCTTTCATTCAGCATCTATGGAAATCATCGAGTTCCTCAAATCTGATTAACACATGCTTGTAATCCATGATCCGAGGTGGTATCTGCCAGAGAAACCAGCCGTTTTGAAAGCCGCTTCAAGCTGTTCTGTCGAGAGGCAACATTTGAGAAATTTGCCGATGAGGGCATTTGAGTAGTAAGATGATAGTTGTTGGATTTCATCCTCAGTATATAGACGGTCTGGTTCTCCCAGATGCTCAGATTTTGCATTTAAGTTGGGCGTATCTAGTAAGGTGAATGAGAGCGGTGGAGATTTTATTTTAGGGCAGCAATGAAGGTTTTGGGGCCACCTTGCTGGAGAGGCTCAACCATTTGCTAGAGAAATTCGGCCAAAATTGACCGTTATCGGCGAGGAAAATATAGAGAGAATTTTTAGAGAGAGGTGAAATTTTATATGACCGAACCGGTATTTAATTCAGTTTACCAGTTAATTGGTTAATTGGTTAATATTGATTATAGTTATCCGGTTATGTTGGTTAATCGGTTCCTTTATTGGTTTTATTATTCGATAATCGGTCTAACTTGATAACTGGTAAGAGATTTTATAGCACATTAATTAATTTCAATCCAAAAATTAATTCATTAAACTTTGGGCATTGATTACAAACCAAATAAGAAAACTTAAAATTAATAATCAAAATTAACTTATTTTTTAAACTCCATATTATTAACACATATATTTTTAAATAATAATTATGGCCAAAGAAAATAATTATGGAAATAAAAGTCAATGTAGCTTATAATTGTGCCCAACACCAATAGTTATCGATGTGATACAATTTTAATATTAATTCAAAAAAAATATATTCATCTCCTATGCACCACAATTATTCAATTTCTAAATTTTTTACCTTTTTTATTCTAAGTTTTGTGTCTCTAACTACTAATCAATATTAATATGGATATATATTTTTAAACCGGTAATAACCGAAACATCAACCGAAACTGATACTAACCAAACTGGTAAAACCGACAACATTATTGGTCAGTTATTCGGTTCCTTATATAATTTTATACACAGGTAGAAACCGAAACCGATTAACCGTCTAACCGACAAACCGACCGATTGAACACCCCTAATCACACTTTCCCTTTTAGAAGTTAATAAAATATGTTTCTATTTTTAAGCATAACTAAAATTTGTGAAAAATTAACATTTTGAAAATACATATTATAACGAATTTAATAAAGTATCATTTAATAATATTTAGAGACGGTCCCTATTAGACGGTCTAAACTTTAGACAGGATCTTTGTGCAACCCATTTTCAATATTTTTCAAGGAACATTTCTTCATTTTTTTTCTAAAGACCTTTTCCTGATTCTTTTCCCTAATGCACCAACATGCAAAAAAAATCAAATAAATATTTAAAAGTTTGCAAAAAAAACAAACAATATGATCGTCGAACTAAAAATTATAAACATCAACTACAACTAACAAAGCATGAAATGAAAATTATGAAGCATCAATTAAAACTAAGAAAATATCAATATGATAGTCAAACTGAAAAA
>JAULKM010091056.1:0-11233 GCA_032355605.1 Rubia tinctorum
TCATTTCTTCTAATTTACACTTTAAACCTTGGTCTTTCCATGACTTATGAAAAAACCGTCTTTCAAGAGACGGACTCAAAAAGAAGGAAAAAAAAGAAAAAAAGAAAAAAAAGAAAAAAAGAAAAAAAAAAGAAAAAGAGAAAAAGAGAAAAAAAAGAGTTTATGCTGAGGAATTTGGCTTTACGTTATCCTGACGTTTTTTTAAAATCAAAATCCATACTAATGGGATGTTTACTAGGGACCCCAACCCTATCCAACTGATTTGATAGAGTTTTTACAAGATATTTGGTCAAGTTATAATTGACTTGTTACTAGTGGTGTCAATTCAGGTAATCGTGTTGGGTTGGAAACAGTTCGGGTTAAAACATGTCAGGTTAAAACCGTGTCAATTTTTAGTTGCCAGGTCGTGTCGGGTAGAGTCGGGTCGGGTCGGTTTATTGTCGTGTCGGGTTATTGTCATTTAATTTTTTTTCTCGGATTAGATCGGGCTGGGTTGGATTGAATCGGGTTCTTTTCGGATCAGGTTCTTTTTATGTCGGGTTAATGTCGTGTCGTTATTTGTGCGAGTTGATTTGCTACCGGGTTTGATCATATTAGTTATTTTTTATTATTATGTTTCATATTGGATCATGTATATTTGGTTCATTCTAGATCAGATTTTTATGCTAATTGATTAAATTCAAGTTGATTCTCGATCAACTATTAGTTTCATTTGTACATGCTAATTATCGTTTGTTTGTTTATTTGGTATGATTTGATTTAGCTGAGCTGAATTGAACTAAAACTAAGTGTGTCGAGAAATAGCATTGTATGAGGAAATTAAGTTATTTAACCCAAATTAAATTTATGCTGAACCAAACTGATTTGAAATGAACTGAACTGAAATGCATACAAGTTTTGGAGAACATGGCCTACATAATCTGAGTCATGAATAAGTTAATTTTTTTATAATAAAAATAAACATTTATAGTTAGATGCAAACATTTAACTATAATCATTTACAAATAACACAATAAAGTTCATTTCATGTAATCAATTCTTGCTTCACTTTCTATGACACCAACTTTATTGAGTGTATATTTTTTTATATTAAGGTAAAACTTCAACCTTAACGATAACTTCCACATTAGTATAAATTAGTATATATTCATGAGTTCGTCTCTTGAAAGACAATTTTTTCATAAGTTATGAAAATATCAAGGTTTGAATAGCAAATTAGAAGAAATAAATATAAATTTTTTGGGTTGTATTAATCGGGTCATAAATTTATAACTAATGCAAGTTGCATAATAAAATTTTAATGTTGCAACTGAAACCTTTTACCTTTCTATAATTCTAATTCAACCCCATTTTATCATATGCGTATAGAAAGATGGTATTTCCCAAGACTTTGCCTATGTTCATTGGATGATATTTTGTAAATAATACTACTTTAGTTTTTATAATTTAGCATAGTAGGCAAATTCTTGGGAAAACCCGTATTTTCATAGGCATATGGGCAGACGTGGCTGAATTAGAATTATAGAAAGGTGAATGATTTTAGTTTTAATATTTAATGATGCAGGGCGGATGGCGGCGAAAATTGAAGAAGCGATGGATCGTCGTAAAGGTTCGATACAGTTTTAAAGATAATTTTTTCGTTCGGAGTCAGAATCAGGCGAGGTCGGATGCGTTGGAACCGTCTCGATGAGTAGGTCAAAGAATTTGTAAATGTGGGGTATTTGGGGGCCATTCCTCCATTTGAGATAATTTAATCCCTTAAAACGGTAATTTACTATTTTGATTGTTTTTCAATTTCCTTTTTCATTTCGGAATTAATTCCTTCCTTTTTTATTATTATTTCATGATTTATTTTTAGTATTTAAGGACCTCTTTTATTATTCGGATATTTTTTATCATTCATAATACTATTTTCGGGATTATTTTTTCTTTGGTGGATTTCAGAACAAAAACTTAGGGTTTGTGCTTGTAGACCTTAATTGTTCAAGATTCGTGCTTGCGGATCTCTTTGAAATTCTGACCATGTCATTTAAAATTTATTATACAACGTGCAGTAATTAGAAGTTTATGACCCGATTAATGCAACCAGAAAATTTTATCTTGATTTCTTCTAATTTGCAGTTTAAACCTTAGTCTTTCCACAACTTATGGAAAGACCATCTTTCAAGAGAAAGACTCAGCATGTTATTAAATAAATAATTTTGAATAAAATTATGACTTCACCGTTTATAATATTTTACTGAAATCTGCAGTAACATAAACCGAATCAACTTGAATTTAATCAAATAGCTTAATAGTATTATCTAGAATGAACGAACCCAAAACAATTTATGAATTCAACATTTATAATATTTTACCAAAATCTGCAGTAAAGACATGCATAATATTTCAAGAGAAAGTTTCAGGAAATGCAGCATTTCCATAAACTTATGGACAATCCACAGTGTGCCTTTTACCTTAAATGATGTAATTTTTTATAAAATTTAAATATTGTGTTTTAAAAGTTAAAAAAAATAATAACATGTATTTGAATGTGAAAATATCAAAATATATAATCTAAATTTTTTTTAAAAAATTTCAAAGTTTAGAAAAGGAAAAAAATAAAAACATGTAATTTTACATTGATTCCATCGATATTAAGAAAAGGAAAAAAGGAGAAGAAACCATCGATATTTCTTCCAAAAAAAGGACAAAATAATCTCAACCATCGATTTTAATTAGGGTTAATCTCAGATGTTGATGCTTTTTGGTCACACTATATAAGCCTCACTCTTAGGTTATATGTTCTCCCTTCGAAACCCTAGGCATTCTGCTACTCTCTCTTCCTACCATCCATATCCATTTCTCTCTCTTTTCCTATAGCTCGACTGCTCTCTCTCTCTTCGATTCCTCCATCTCCACCTTCGACTGCTCTCTCTCGTTTGTTCCGGAAGTATTATTCTCCATTTTTTCTGACAAACTCGGCATTCCGGAAGGCGAAGAAGAAGTACAAACTCAATTACGATACCATTAAGAGGTAGTATTATTCTTCGATCTCAAACTTTGTGCGATTGAGTGTGTGAATGTGTGTTTTTTTAACAATAATAATATTATAGAGTATATGGAGTGCTTTGTTTTCGTTTATTTTAGCTCTTAGCCTGCCTTGATTGAATTGATTTAGGAAGAAGCAACCGAGACTTGTACATTTATTGTAAAAAATGGAAGATATACATTTAGAAAAATAGAGTATTTGTTGGGATAATAAAAACAGAGTTTGTTATCTTAGATTTGAGGAGAAATGAGCAGGACCTGAGTAGTATGGATGATAAAGTAGTATGAACAGAAACTGAGAGTTTTTTGACGAATGACCTTGGATCCTTTGCTTCTGAGGAGTTTGTTGTCTTACAAATATACAGATGTAGTGATATACAGATATGGTGGCTAAAATTTCTACGGAGTTTGTTGTCTACAACTTTATTTTCTAATTTTGATTCTCAATTTTTGTGCAGGTGGTGATGGATAATACTACTGCTTCTATTGGAGAAAATTTCGAGGATGTGAATTCTCAAATTCATAGCACCAATATGGAAATTCCAGTTGATGAAAATGAGTAGGTGGTGCTACGTAAGCGTACTATGGTATGGTTAGACTATAACTTTTATAAAAATGTAATACCCGGGGAACTAAATTGCGTGCTCGTTGAAAGTTATGTGGTATAAATACATACCCTGTCGCAGGTAAATATGGTACTGAAAATCCTAAAAGGCATGCAGAAATTTGTAAAGGTTTATTAGCTAGAAAAGTTGGTTTACATTCAGTTGAATTTGATCAAAAAACTTATTGTGAGTATTTTGCACGGGCTATTATTTGTCATGCGTATCCATTGATAATAGTTGAGCATGAATATCTTAGGAACTTGCATACTTATTTGAACACCAATGTGAAACATGTGTCTAGAAAAACAACTGACAGCAATCTGGTGCATGTACCCTTTCAAAATCCAGAAGGCCAAGTTCAATTCCAGACTCAAAGCAAAAGTAATGATGAGGGAGCAATATCTGACAAGAAAAGGTAGCAATCGCAATAAGGATGATAAAGTTACTGATACAAAGGATAGTTTTGACATGGAAGAAAATGCAAAGCAGTGGAAGAGGTGGAGGAAGTATCTGAACATAACTGGAACCCTAGTGCTGATCCAGCGGCCATTCTGTGGCGAGCAACATCAGGTTTGCTAATGAGTCATTCTGAACCTATCATGATTAGAGGTGGGATGAAGATGCCAAAGCTTCCAGAACACAAGAGAGCTAGATCTCTGAAGGAGACTGACAAGGAAAGATATGAGGAAAAAAACAAAGGGAAGACCAAAGAAGAGGATTAAAATTTTCCCATCACTTTGGCAAGGCAGCATCACAGGAGATGGAAGAAGTTTCAATGTACAATGTGAAGGAGCCAGGAGAATGTAGTAGCAATAACAAAAATAAGGTGTTCACTAATTTAAACCCAACAGTAGGGGATACAGTCGGGGATGCAGCAGATGATCACAATAACTATCTGAGGCTTTCGGGAACTGTGCTAAGTTAGTTCCCCAGCCAGACATGACGACCATAGCATGGAATTGCATGGGCTTCAACAATGCCAAGGATTCAGTAGATGGAAACCGAACAAGAATTCAGTAGATGGAAAGAAAGTATGCAGCTCTTAAATATGTTCATTGTTGAAGCAGCTGGAATATTAGAAGGGCTAGCTGTCCTATGGTGTGATCAGTTAGATTTTAGAATTCTATGTAGTTTGATGAATTGTGTTTTTCCTTTAGTGTCGGATCATAGTAATAGTTGTTGGTGCCTAGGTTTTGTGTAAAGTTCCCTGACAAACTTGGGAAGGTATGATTTCTGGGAGTTCGTCTCAAATTTAAGCTAAATTCAGGACTACCCGACTGTTCTACTTGGTGATTTTAATTTTCTGCTATCACAAAGAGACAAAAGAGGAGGTTTATCTTCTATAATAGAAAATAAAACCATACTACTGAGAAACCTCATCCAGAAACACAGTATCAAGGAAGTGCCAAATAGGGAACATTGGTATACTTCGTCTAACAATAGAGAAGATTCAGAGATGATAGTGGAAAGGCTTTATAGAGGTTTTATAAACCAAGTCCGGATAGATCAGTTCCCTCAGGCCAAGATCAATAATCGTCCTATTTTTTTCTCTGAACATGACCCTTTGATCTGCATCTAAGGGATAAAAAGATGAGAGATAAAAAGGTCAGGAGGTTATGGATACGGATCAGATAGTACAAAGAGCATGAGATTCAGCTTTGCAAGAAATAGAAAAATTAAATGCACTAGAAGCAGTTGATCTCAAGTTGGAAAAAATGATGAAGCATCTGTGCAAATGGAGCTCCACCTCATTTGGAAACCTAGAGAAGAAACTTAAATTATATTTCCATAGACTCCTGTCACTACAACAAGATGGTGACAATGTTCATAATGTTATTCAGATCAAGGAAGTTCGTTCGCGAATACAAGATTCAGAACAGAAATTATCAGATTATTGGAAACAATGAGATCAAGTTAGTTAGATGAGATTTGGAGAGGACACCACAAAGTTCTATCATAAGTGGGCATCTAGGAGGAAAAACAAGAGTCAAATACAAGGAATATACACTGAAGCAGGGGAATGGGTTTCCAATTAGACACTGGGTGCTTAAGTAATTACGGATCATGTGAAAGCAGTTTATGTGCAATCACAATGGTGCCCACCAAGCCCATAAAGAGATGCCTCCCAACAGGACTATTTGCTCAAAAACTGCAGGATCCTAAATGATGATTAGGTGATTCAATTAACAACACCCTTTACAACACCGAAATTTTGGAAAGAAGTCATGGAAATGAACTCATGGAAGTCACTAGAGGAAGATGACTTACCTGTAGGTTTTTACAAGAGGTACTGGAGTACAGTTGGGAATGAAATATCTGAATATGTTTTAAAGATCCCGCAGGGAGAAAATCTACCACCTTTGTGGAATAAAAGACAATTGATCATGATACCTAAGAAGAATACCCAAACACAACCCTCAGATTTTAGACCAATATCTCTTTGCAATGTTAAATACAACATCATGGCAAAGGTTTTGGCTGACAGGCTCAAAAAACATATTTCTGATCTTATCTCTGAAGGTCATAACAGTTTTGTCCTAGTGCGAAACAGATATGAGAATGTGTTACTAGCTCATGAAGTTTTGGATTTCATGAGAAAGAAGAAGAAAGGGGCTCAGGGGTTCATAGCTATAAAGATGGATATGAGCAAAGTGTGTGACCGCGTTTCATGGGAGTTCATGGAAAGAGCACTACAAGCCATGATATTTCCTACTTTATGGATTGAAAATCATGCAGTGTATCCAGACTGTTACATACCAGGTGATTGTCAATGGAACTCAATCAGCCTTTTTCACCCCAAATAAGGGACTCAGACAAAGATGCCCCTCATCCCCGTATCTATTTATCATCGCACAACAGTATATGCCTGCCTGACTAGAAGATAAACTTAAGACTAATAATGCATTGGGAGTTTCTGTTTCTAGAGGAGGACCGAGAATCAGCCTTCTCAAGTATGTGGACGGATGCATATTATTTACAAAATGCACCTATTAAGCAGTAAATGACCTAGCAATGACTATCGATCTCTATGCTAGGTTCTCTGGCCAGAGATTAAACTTCGATAAATTTGCCATCAAGTTCAACCCAGATAGAGCATTAGGGATACATAAATACACAAGGTACACTTTAAACATCCATAATTAGGAAATTTGAGGTAAGTATCTTGGTATGAATATAGTTTTTGACACATCGAAGAAGGCTATTTTTCATAATGTTACGCAAAAGTATATTAACAAGTACTCTTCTTGGAAAAAAACTCCTCCATTTATCCAAAAGAGTAACACTGGCTAAACATGTGCTAACTTCTGTAGCCCCATAACCATTGAGCATCTTCAGAATCCCCGCAAAAACCCTCAAGAAGCTTGACAAAAATGATTGCAACCTTTATTTTAGGAGAAAGCTTCAATGACAAGAAACTGATATGGAAATATTGGAAAGTCATCTCGGGCTCAAAGAGAAAAAGTGGGCTTGGAATCAGATCAGCGATAGGGACAAACACAGCGTTGTTGGCAAAACATGTTTGGCGTATTATGTCAGATGACAATAGTCTTCTCACACGTACATTTAAAGCAAAGTATCTGAGAAGGTATGATTTTGCCACTGTCTCGGCCAAAATTGGAGATTCTTGGGGGTGGAAATCCATACTATTAGTGAGACATATCATTACGGATAATCTGTCACGGAGAATTGTTAATGGGAAATGGGCTAAAATCACAGATCAGTGGATTCCTAATGTGAGAAACCCTTTGAACTCAGCTTCGGTTTTATAGACATCCAGAAGCTTAAGAGTTTCGCATCTAATTACAGAACACAGAACTTGGAGATCGACCCATTGTGCCTTATATCCTCTCCATACATCTAAATTGAGTGGATACAGGCCAAGACATACCACTTTGAAGGCCAAATCCTATTATAAAATATACGGTGAAGAAAGGGTACCATTTGGAAATGGTCTCACAAGGCAATCACATGAGGCAGATTCTGCTTTTTTTTCTCAACAAATTGATGAGAAGATGTGGAACAATATATGGAAGTTTTGCTTAATCATAAGCTGAAAATTTTCTTGTGGAGGCTGCTATCACATGCTCTGTCTACACAAAGAAATAGATTCAGGAGGAAGTTAACTGATAGCCCATCTTGTATAAGGTGCGAGAGCGCAGAAGAAGACAACACTCACCTATTTCTGCAATGTGATAAGTAAAGGAGGATATGGCGAGTCTTAACACTGGATTTTGATTTTGCTCAAGGTCAACAGGTCATTTTTGTGGATTGGTTCAAGCATTGGGTACATTCAGTTCCTGATATAATGGCAATACAATTATCAATCTACATATTGTGGGAAATTTGGAAGAACAGAAATGCTGAGGTTATAAAACACCAAGAAATAGACCAAATCCGAATTTGGGAGACTGGTAGAGAAATGTTGACTTTCTATCTATGTTTTATGACAGATCATGATGACAATCTACCAGGTCATCATGATCAAAACATCTTATCCCACGGGAAGGAGAAAGAGAAACCGACAGTGGAATATATTCAATTGCACCATTCCACTCATATCATATTTGATGGCTTACTTCACAAGCACAAGTCAATTGGAATCGCAGCATGGAAGATTATCAAAGCTAGCACGAATGAAGTTGTGAGAGGATCATACTTCATTGTAGCGATATCGCCATTAAAGACTGAAGTCCACACGTGCGAGAGAGCAGTTCAAGCATCGGCCGAATCTCAGAGCGGAAATTTGATCATACTAATAGATTCATTGATCCTGGTCGAGGCCATGGACGATCCAAAATTAGCACTATGGGAGATTCAAAACTTATTGCAGGATTTAAAGCTTTTCATCATAGTCAGTTTTAATAAGTTTCAAATAAAGGATATCCCAAGACCGACCCTTGTTGAGCAGCACAGTGCGGCTCTCAATTTGGGAAGACAAGTTTGTAATTTTATTAATGAATATATTTAATTTGGTTTTCTAAAAAATAATAAATATGTAACGTGTCTAACTATGAGTGTTCAAATTGACTGACCCGACCCGACATGACCCAACCCATTTAGGTCAGGTCGAGTCAATGTTCCAATTGAGTCGAGTGGGTCAGAGCAATATGGATCGAGTCGAGTATAGGTTGGGTTAGATTTAAGTCCAAACTGACCCATTTGCAAATTTGTCCAATTTCTTTTAAAAAAATCAATTTTAAAAAATCCATAAAAAGAATTAATTTAATAAAATATATCCAATATTGATTTACTTCATAAACAAGTTTAACATTATTGAATAAAAAGACAAACTTGATTAGCACCTATGCAATTCACAAATTAAAATTAGTCAGCATAATTATTAATTTTATAATTTATTCACAAACAAGAATTAAAAAATATTTATATTACTAATTATTGATAAATAACAAAACACACATGTGTGTATATATATTTGAAAAATATATGTATTTATAAACATAAAAATAAATATTTTAATAAAATATTATCATTATAAATAATATATTAATTAAAATATAAAATATACATCCATAATTAATCAAATAATTATATAAATAAATTTTAGAAAAATTATATGTTTTAAAATAAATAGTAAAAATATTCTAACTAAGTAGAATGAAAATGGTTGTTATTTTCTTTATAATTGAATAATTTTGTAAGTAAATGATGTGTAAATTTTTATTTTAAATTATATGAAAATAATTTTTATTTTATTTATTATTTTTATATTAGTAAATTTAAAAATTCTTGATTTTATTTGAATAAATTATAATTAATTTTTATTTTCTTATATTCCCTCTATCCCATCATAACCTGTACACTTACTATTTGACAGTCAATATTGTCAAACTTTGACAACATATTTGAATAGGTATTTAAACAATAATACGGTAGTATGTGATATTTTTTGATTCATCGTATCAAGTAATTTTTAAATATCGATTTTTATTTGTTGTTATTGCACGTATTTACACATATTAACGGTCAAACATGTTTCTTCAAGACAGTGAAAAAGATTTTGTGCAGATTATGCTGGGACAGAGGGAGTATATGATTTGGGTCAATTCATGACCCGGCCCGACTTAACCCATGGCTGTGAGAATTTTTTCCCAATCTAACCGGTGGGACAGTTGAATAGTTCTGACCCACCGATTAGCATGAACGCCCGTATTTCTAACAAAACTCAAATATGCGTATATGTTTACCAAATAGATTTTAACTCGAATTTGATTCGGATTTTAAATGTTTTAACCTGCAAAATTTTCTTCTTTTGGGTAAAATTGTACTTGAGTCCCTGATACTTTCTTAACTTATGGAAATATCGTGTTTCAAAAGATAGACTCAATTTCTCATTTTCTAAATAATCTCAAAATAAAATAAAATATAAATTCTTTGCCATTTGTTTTGGTCCAAATCACTGTCAATTTAAATTTAAGTAATTTTGACTTTCCATCCTCATCTTCGATCCCGTGCAATCTCCTCCCCCTCTCCCTCTTCTTCTGGATCCCTTATCGTCGAACCCTCTCTTTATCTTCAGTACTAGCTTTTTCTTTGTACTCTATTTATTCTTACACTAATCTATGATTCATTAAGGGAAATACTTTCTGCCACTTATAATTGGTAGTAATTATGCGTACCATGTTGGTACTTGGATGTTTCATGTCGAGAAATTGTTCTGATGTTACTTTAATTAACTCTCAATGCAGATGTGAAAAGCATGATATCAGCAGGATTAGCGACCATCTCATCTGTTGGTATGCCTTGAATATGTATTAACCGCTCCGAATGTATAACATGTCCTCTGTTTGGGCTGTTATTGACATTCTGTCTTCTGTTTTGGTTTGGGCCAAAATATTTTTAGGCCTAAAGTCGTTAGGGTTTAAGGTGGAGAGGTCTATATACATATAGTGCCTCGTCCTTTTATTGTAACCCTAAGAGATAAGATTGGTAGAGAGTAGGGAATCTGTAATTCTGGCATTTTCTCTTTAGTGGAATCCGATCTTGGCCGACCGTAGATGTAGCCAATTGCTGAACCACATAAATTTTCGGTGTTTTGTCTTTCGCTTTACTTGCTTTGCTTGTTCTTTCTCGGGTATTCCACACTACATCATCTTGCAACTATGATCTCTGTGTAGTGCTATGGCTGGGAAGAAAACCACGAATATCTTATGCATTGGTCATGGCGGGGGAAGCATACCACTGTTTTTGGCTAGTTAGTATTCAAGGTATGATCCCAGTCCTTTTGTTTGTATATTTATACGTCGTCAGTAGATTCTATCAAAGTTGATAGAATCAAGTCCCAACACACACAAAAAAAACATGAGTTGAGGACATCCTCAATATGATCCGAAAAAGGTTTTGCAACAAGCCAGTATGTTCATAGTTCATACAATGATAAATTGCTAATCTTCTGTATTACATTTGATATGAATCTCCTTGCGAAAAACTTTGGGTTGCGGAAAATTGGATCTTTATTTATTTGAGAATCTCGCACCACTCAAATAAATGCACGAATCGCAACATCTAGCCCGCAGGGTACACTCAACTCGACTTATAAGCGTCTAGCCCGCAGGGTACACTTACAAGGTTTCTCTACA
>JAULKM010091067.1:0-11233 GCA_032355605.1 Rubia tinctorum
TCTTTTGGAACTGCAAAGGAACTATCATTTTAAATTCCAGTGACTGTGAAACTCATCCAGTGAACTGTGAGGAGATATATGTGTTCATTTTCAATTCAAGTTACTAAAAGAGCTGGTTCGAAATTCAAGTTACATGTGAGGAGATACATGTTCGTGATTACCTGAAGTACATAATAACATCCTATCATTGATACTGGTTCACATTCTTCTAATGGTTCCTGGCAGCAGACTCTGCATTAGACTGGATCACGATAACATCACCCGAGGCAGCATTGGTTTTCCTTGATGCTTGGAAGTAAGTTTTACATAACTCTACATTCAGTGGAAGCGAAACTCTTTCCTTAAACAACCCATCCTTGTCAATTGATAATCACACTCACACTGCTAGATAAATTTTTTGTTGCCTATCTAGAAAACCTACTGAAAATTGATCCTTTAAATTATGTTTCTCTCAGTTAAAGTGTAAGAATGCTGGATTCTTATTTCGTGCGTTGCATTTTTGGCAAAATATCTGTTTGTAAAAAAATATTAAATGAAAGGTATGTAATGATGTTTTTAAAGTGTCCTGTTGATGATGATGTGACAAGTAGGAAATTGTAATCAATAAAAACATGTCTTAGATAGTTCCTTGTACTGTCATCATGACTGGTTGGTGGACTCCTGACAATTTTCTGCTACAGAGGAGCAGGTAACCCAAATGTCAAGGTAGCCGTTGTTGGAGCAGGTACTGCTAGTGTTTTTGAAAATATTGGACAATCGTTGAAGCAGTTCCTCCATGTGGCCTTTGTGCCATCCAAAGGTAAGCATTGATGCATAGACAGACCCATTGACAATATGCGATACTATAGTGTTTTTCATCAATTCTAGCCTTTGTTGTTTTTGCACGGGTATAGCCTCCTGTATATGCTTGACTGAAATGTCTAGTTTCAATTGTAAATTTCAGCAACTGGTAAAGTTTTGGCCTCTGAGCTCCCAAAAAATGGAGATGAAAGATGCACTGTTCTATATCCTGCTTCGGCAAAAGCTGGCAATGAAATTGGTATGTGATATCTGCATTGTTTTATCTACTTTTCATCCTTTCTTACCTTTGGTAGATAATTTTACATACTTATGTATCACGTCTACATCTTCTCTGCTGAAATATATCTAATAGCATCTGACGATCTTGTAAATCATAAACAATATTCTGACTGCCATCTAACTCCAGTAACTGGTAAAGTCAGAACTTTTTGTACAGTAAGTCACCACACAGATTTTCTTAGTATCAGGGAGGGAGTAAATCATAGGAAGTAAATAATGTAAAAGTGAAACACAATTGGGGAAATTTTGTCAAAGTTTAGGCTTCGTTGTAAAGGACAAGTTGAAGAAATGGGTCCAAATTTGAAATCATATCTTGGTTGATAATGCTGATTTTTGTATGTATATTTCAGCGATTGTAATTGAATGGAATGTTAGTCATTAACCATTTAGCTGCTTTATCTTTATCAGCATTTTAACAACTGTTCATTAGTTCGCCTACATTTGCAGTTAGTTTTATCATTGTAGAGAATCTTAGCTCTATTTGCTGGCAGTTTTTGTATGTGGATGACCATATCTCAGCAACATCTTAATTGATTGTATCTTCTTTTTTTCCCAGAAGAAGGGCTCTCACTGCGTGGCTTTAATGTTGTTCGACTTAATACTTACACAACAGTAAGCATCGATTGACGATATTGATTTTCCTTTCCAGTTTCATGCTTAAACATCGTCTAATTGCTTAAGATCGTTCTAGTTTTCTTGTTTTGGATCTACTGATAAGGGCTCAATGTCCACCTTTGTTTGTTGGGTTGATATCACCATTACCATCCACTGTTGTTTGTTGGGTTGATGTCACCATTACCATACTCTCCTGCTGGACATCGATGACATGCTTTTTTTTTTAGGCTTCTATTTGTCTACAAATACTTTTTAGTCTGAGGCACAGATGTTTGTATCCTTTATACGCTGCCTTAAGTTTGGAAGTGACTAAGCTAAATGTAATTATTTGTAGTAGAAGACTGATGGGGACTGGGTAGATTCCCAGCACTTAGATTCCTTCTTGGATGAAGTTCAACACCTTCACTAATGTGATTGCATGAGTCACAAACTACATCAATTGGCATGCATCATCAGATTTTACTCTCTTTTTTTTCTCTTTCCTTATTTTTTTTGGGTAATATCTTTCATCCAGGAGGTTTCAATCACTGGACATATTGGCTAGATGCCAAACATATTTCCCAGCTATTAGTTTCTTGAGATCTACTTTTTGGACTAAATGAGGAATGGAATTTAGCCATTTCACCCATAGCTTTTACTCAATCGGATAGCTTCACTGGCTGTTCTATTTTCCTACTAAAATGTTTACTCACTTCAGTTAAAAATAATCCCTGATCTCCATTTGACATGCGCAGATGCCCGTTGAGCGTGTTGATGAGAAGGTTTTGAGACAGGCACTCTCAATTCCTGTCATTGCTGTAGCATCCCCTTCTGCTCTACGGTACATATTCTGCCTTTTTAATACCTGTACTTATATTCTTGGCTTTACATGGTAGCATAATCAGCGTTTGCAATTATTGTGACCTATTATATGCTTGTATGGACTAAGCCTCCTATAGATTGCATCCACTGCTGTCATCCTATTATTGCTGCTTATTGGTCCATTCTCCCAGGGCATGGGTTAATCTTGTTCCAGTACTGGAAAGGTGGGATAGTGCTGTTGCTTGTATTGGTGAGACAACTGCTTCAGCTGCAAAAAGACTGGGATTAAAAAATATATATTATCCAAGAGAGCCTGGTCTTGACGGGTAACGACTTTTGGTCTTATACCTCCCACGTTCTGCAATTCCTTGATCATTCGTTTTGATAAAGGCGTAATTTTTGCTGTGGGTATGAAGCTAGATTGGGAACGAAATATGCAACCCTAAACTTCACTCTAGGATAGATTATTCGAATTTAGCATATCTGAAGTTTAAGTTTACATTTCATATTAATATTGATTATTCTTTATACTTTTCTAGGCCATAATTTGCTATATGCCAGATAGGAGTTTGCTTTCCCTCCAAGATTCTTCTTTCCTTCGTTGAGCCACTCTTGGTGTTATATGTATCATTATGCTGCTGTTTCTTTTGCTCTATTATTGCCTCTTTTCGCCTTCAACTATCTTCTGAATTCGGTTAAGATGATTATATGATCAATTTATATGACAATAAAATGATTGTGGTGTTCTTGCAGGTGGGTTGACAGTATTCTAGAAGCTTTGAAAGCTAATGAACAAGTCCAGATAGTTTAGGGTTCCTCTGCAAGTGCCGTCTAACCATGTACACTTTGCTCTTTGCTACTTTCGAGTAGATGGGAACTGCAAGTTCAAACCGACCATACCCTGCAGGTGAAGACAGAAAAGTTGGAGCATCTCTAGCAGGTTGAAATAGGGTGCTGAGAAGGATATTTATATTGTATAGCACTGTTCTTTTCATCATGTACATATCCTGCTTAATTGTCACTGAATGATCATAAATCCTGCTGTAAATTTCAAATTGTGCAATAAAATTCCTTCTCTTCTATTGATTATCATTTTCTTAAATCTATTAGTGTTTTTGTGCAATGAGGAGAAGATAAATTTCTTCACTTGGAACCTAAGAGTATGCTAAGATTTGTTTTTAGGTCAACTGACAAGTTTGTGCTTTTCGGTGAAGCTCATGGCTGTCGGCACCTGGTCGTCTTCCAGACTCAGCCATTTTTTCTTGTTTCTATCTTTTTTCCCTGATTACTAGGCATTGTACTGCATATCTGAAGAAAGAAAAGTGGAATCAAATTTAAGTGTCCTGGGTTTGAGGATGCTAGATTCCTCTTGTCTCTCGATGCTTCAGAGTAGTGTTTGACTGTCTGCCACTTTCTCATCTGCACTGTGATCTGGTATTACACTCGCAACAACTCTTAGCTCCCCTTTTCTTGATTTGCAGAAGAGTTTGTTCTTATCTTTCCTTTGTTTCCTTTCTTTTTGGTGGTTCACAGGGAACTTGTCTCGGTTTAAAATGCGAGTTTTTCATGTGGACGAATGGAGTGCAGTCCCTCATCTGTAAGAAACTAGGCAGTTCATCATCACTCCCATATATTTTCGTGAATCTCCAACTGTGAGTACTTCTATTTTCGTTTTCAATAGATAACTTAAAATCCTTAAATTCAATAATGCTAGCAAACTTCTGAATTTTCTGAATGGACTGGTTTGAATGAAACCTTTCAGCCCAGAAGGCCAGTACCTGTACCCAGTCCTTAGCTGCTGGGCATGGGAGTTGATGCTCTCTTACGAGACAATAAGCTCTGCTTTACCACACTGGCCGCATTCAGAGTGATGGGTATTCAAAATTCAATTGATGATATTTTAGGCCACTCCTGTATATACGATGTATTGTTGTAATCTTCCAGTGGAATCTCCCTTTATGTGGTAATAAATTTCTTTTGGTAGAACTTTGGATGTGTTTCTTTAACTAGCCTGTGGTCCAGTTGCTAGCAGTGCTTTGCAGCAGTCTTTTTCTTTTCCCTTCTCAATCATTCATCTCCAGTTTAATAAGTATTCAGATGCTGGGAGGTTAATTGGATCGACGAACAATCAAAATGCATGAAATTCTGATAGCTCTTCAAATACTTAGATGCCCTTACCCTTGAGCAATGCTAATTATGCTATGCTGATGTAAACTACTCTATTGTGTAAGAATTAAGATATTATGATGACACTAGGGTGCACATATGAAAAAGTGGCTTTTAGTTGGGATCACTGAAGGAAAAAAAGCTGGACTTTTTGCATGTGGCTGCTTTTGCCCTTTTACACTGTTTCTGCTATCTAACTTGGCCTCATGCCCAGGAAAAAGCTGGACTCAGAGACCCATGGGGTATAGGCTTGGGACCTCCGAGGACCACAACACAAAAGACAATGCCATGGTACAGCTTCTCTTCTGGAAATTAGCTCTGTTTTTTCACATAATATGGATTTTAGATTTTACCCTGAAATTTTGGTGGTAGACCTTGTCTGAGCGCCCACCATGATTTCATTGCAATTCGTTACATGCATGCTGTTGATTAAGCTCCACTTGGTTGGTTGAGATGAGGACTTTGCTTGCATTTCTCATAATTGAGCTGCGACCAGTCTGAGTAATGTAAGCTAACGACGATTAATGTGTGATTACGACGGACTGCGTAGCAGGTAAGTGAGAAAAGGCTTGTGACTGTTAATGTAGTACAATGATTAGAACTGCATGGCAGTCTGAGTCCCACAAAACACCCCACCTTCATGGAACCTGATCCTGTGTCTCTGTGTGTGTGTGTGTTCCTCAACTCTCAACAGATGGATCATGGATAGTGAATGTATGGTCATTTTTGGACCTTCATCTTTCATCCATCCAACGCTGAAAACTCAGGTACGATGTGTGAAGTGAACTATCTTTAGTTGTGTCCTGCCTTGTAAGCATAGGTGTGTGCTTGTTTGGATGTTTGTGTTTGGCTAAGACTGTAACCACTATTGTAATGAAAGATTCTGCTCTGTTTATGCATAGATCCAAAATTAGTGGGCTGCTGAACATAATCAAACTGCTGCTAATCAGTTCAAGTAAGGTGGGAAGAACGTTGTAGAGATGGAGTTGAAAGGGAAAACGCAAATCTTTGCATTTGGTGGAAGTTGTCCATTATTAGGCGTGGCAATGAATGTAATGGTACAGATTTGTAGAATCCAAAACAAGATTGTTCCTTGGTCTCCGACGTCCATACAAAACTTGGCATTTATTATTGCCGTTTTGGTTGTCGGCCGGAACTGTGAAGGTATTGATTGGAGACTCCTCTAGCTTCAACGTGTGTTTTCCATCGGATGAATTAACTAAATACTTGTAAAAACAATCGCTTCTCTTCGGAGTAAAAAGGCAAAATTCCTTATTTTCATAGGCTCGTCATTTCAGCACCACAAATTAATGAGGAAGCAAATCACGATTCCGAAGATGCCCATAGTCCTCTGCTGCGGTTGCTAGAATTCAAATTCATGATCGTTGGAATATAATCAGCCACTTGATCGGTACTATCTCATTTATTGGATCCTTGTAATAAGCATTGTATTGGGTGTATCAAAATTGTTCCACGTCAGCAAACCGAATATTTGCGTTGAAGCTACGTACTCGGCGTTTAAAGAGAGCGAGAAAGGAAAAAAGAGAGGAATCGCATGCTTCTGTAATTTGCCCTGTCCACTTCTATTTATCCCTCCCTCCCTACCTTTCTCTCTCTTCTTTTGTATACGACGAATAATATAATATCGGATTGAGTGAGCATCTTAAACTCAAATGGACAAAATTGCAAGAATTAAGTTTAAAAGAAGGGTCTTGGCCTTTCTCACCTCCATTCATTTCATTTCATTTCATTTCAATTTAATAAAAATTAATTGATGAAATTTTACTCATATTACTTTGATTTTTCATTGAACTTATTTTGGTCCATTTCAGTTCAGATCAGTCAGATGAAAAATCAGATCAATTCAGTTCAGAACAGATAAGCTTTAAAGAACAATGCCTTAAGCCCTGTTCTCTGGAGTTTATCGGAACTGATCTGATTTGAACTGAACTGAACTGAAGTAAACTAAACTAAAATAAGTGTGTTCAAAATAAGTAATGTATGACTAAATTAAACTAAGTTTCACCAAACTAAATTTACGCTGAATAGAATTGAATTGAACTGAACTGCATGCAGATACGCTCAGGAGCACAGGACCTTAGTTTTGTTCTATTCACACTGAAATATTAAATTGAACCGTAATTAAGCTGAAAACAACTGAATTTGGCATGGATGAGTGCAAATCATGGGTTTAATTAATGCAGGTCGATTTCGTAGGAAGGCCGTTGTTGTGGAAAGGAATCAAACTTTATTAGGAGTAGTTATTAGTAGTAAGTAGAAGAGAAAGCTTTCTGGTGAAACCAGTGTCGTCAATGAATCAAGCATAAATCCAACCATGCACGCAGTAATTACAATTAATAAATGTATGACATCAAAGGCAAAGGTGTCGTAACGGAACCTTAATCCGGTTTTAATAGTTGCCTTAATTAAAAGTACTCCCTCCGTCCCTGGGAATTTGCAAAGAATCTTTTTCACGATTTTCAAAAATCATGTTTGACATATAAATATATGTAATAACTGCGTATAAAAATTAATATGTTACATCGAATTTTATAATATCTCACACGATAATATTATTGTTCATATATTCATTTAAATATGCGTTTAAAGTTCAATGAATTTGACTGTCAAATAGTAAATATGCAGATTTGGTTGGGATGGAGGGAGTTACAAAACTTCACGTGGCCATCTCTATTTTATAATCCCTGAATTATCATCACATTTGCAACCCCCACCACCCGCTATTATTACGTTTCCCACTCCAAAAAAAAACATTCATTCATCACCTTATTATTCTTTTATATGATAAATTCATAAAATAGCTTGCAAAATTCACTAAATAAGCATATGATAGAAAAAGAAACCCTCACTAAATATACATAAACATCATTTGAAAAGTTTGAGATGTTTTGTGTGAAAAGTTAAGATTTAATGTGGTAGTAGTGTGAAAAGTATCGTCTTTGTGTATCTATGTGAGTGTTTCAACGACTAATTGTGCAACAAAGTTTATGCAAAGTTTAATCATTGAAGTAAAAAAGACGATATCTCCCATAATGTTGCTTCTTTGGCTCGACAACATAGTAATATTTGCTCGTGTTCACAAGAAATCCTTCGATGAAAAAAAAATTCACACTGTAATTATCAGGATTTGATTCTACGAATATTAGATCACTAATCAGACACTTTCACTTGACCAATGATGTGAGTGCATGCAAAGTCTACTCACAGTCAAATAGATATTGTACATACATTTCATATGAAAAGAAAGTTCTTTTTATACATAAAAAATAAATACCATCCAAATAACTTTACCTCATTTTTTCCCCTTTTTTGCTACACGGCATCTTGGCAGTTAAATTGATCTCATGATATTCAAAAATATTTATAAAAGCATAAATTCGAGTAAACTATCGTTTAATCCATATTGAAACTTGATAATTTTACATATCTGAATTGTATTCATGAATTTGAAAATCATTAGCCTCCAATGACTAAGCACCATTTGCACTTGTATATATCAGCGTAAGTTTTGGTTTTTATACTTCCTCCGGGTTTTTTATATTGTCCCGATACAAGATGGTACAATTTTTATGATAACACGAGTTTTTATGTACTTTTACCATATGAAGTGACATTAATAATGGAGAATGACTAAATTTTAAAGTAAATTAGAGAATAGGACATGAGTAAAAAAATGAAAGTATGACATTTTATTCCCTCCCTAAATGGAATTTGTGTAAGAGTGTCAATAATTAAAAATCGGAAGGAGAAATTAAAATAATACTGCTATATAGATTTTTGATTTGAGAAATGGAGGTAAATGTAACACTTATTAGCATGCTTGTATGGTAGAAAGACCTCACGATTTTTGTTTTCACGTTTAAAGCAGTAGTTTCGTTGGCAGACATGTGATTTTGCAGCTTTTGGAATTTCCACTTCATTTACTCTTCTTTCCTCTTTTATCTTGGTTTCTTGTTTTTGTTTCTTTTCCTTTGGGAACATGTGGGATTTGGTGAATTTTGGGTAGTTTTAAGCCATTTAAGGAAACTTTTCTATGTTTTAAGGATTCCCTTCACAACAAACGCTTTGTATTTCTCGTCTTGAGATCACCCACAAAAACCAAATTGTTGTCAAAGTTGGAAATGTTACAATGAAGTTGGTCTTAATTTTTGTATAGCCATTCAATTTTGAATAAATTACTCGTGTGTCTACTGAGTTTTAATTAAAGTACAAATTAACTTCAACTACGAGACATCAAAATCTCATTAACTACGAGACATCAGAATCACTGTCATTCACGTTGTCTTCCTTTGAAAATTCAATACCCTCATTACACCACTGGCCGATGTCTCTGTATGAGTAATTCAATAGGACTAGATTTAAAGTTGAAGGTATCGACATCGAATTCAACCTAACTTGCCGATAGCTAAGGTTTTCAGGATCAGGGGTCTTCTGGATTTCTTTCGCGGCCTGAGAAACAAGCAAATTATCGTGTGCGCGATAATGATGGTGGCTAAAATTAATGGTTATGAATCCCAAAATACTGATGATTTGGGTGGTTTTGGTAAGGGAAGGTGGAGAAAATGAGACTCTGAGCGTGTGGTGTTTGTTAGGAGTTGTTTGATATAATTGATTTAGAATCAGAATAAGAAAGGAATGCCCTTATAGATTGGTTTTGTATATATCATGTTTCATATTTGTTTTTACTTTGTATACGATGTGTACTAACTATGTATGAATACACACAATCACAATTATTTGTGGATTTTACGTTCTATCATTGTATCAGTCAGGTCTCTCTAAAATTCTTGGCTTTTATCTCACTCTTTTCCCAACATTACCAAATTTTTCGTCCCTTCCTGATCAGCCGCTGCCCACCACCGTTGTCTTCCACCACTGTCCAATCACCGGTCGTCTCTAGCAACAAGAATTTTGGGCCGCCTTTCTTCATCTTTTTCGGAGACAATTTTTTCTCCAACGAGTCTCCACCCCGTCCGATCTGCTCACACAACCATCTACCCAGCTCGCTCTCTCCTATAGTCACTCGGATGGACGATCATTGACTGCTGATCGCAAGCACATGCTTTGCAATCGGTCCATCAGTTCGGCGTAACTCCATTGTTCTCAACAATTTCTCCCAGTAAAACACGCGCGTGAGCCACACATGCCATCCACTTTTCCTGCCCGTGCATCTTTGTAGCAGCTCCTTCAACTGCGTACATCCCACACTCTTCGTCATCAAGGGAGTTTCTCGTGTTTACCAATTGACTGTGAGTTGAAGAAATATCTCGCGATTTGAAGAAATATCTCGTGATTTGAAGCAATTTCTCTCGAGTTGAACCAGTGTCTCGTGAGTTTTTCACTTCCAGTCAGCGTCTTGTTAACACCCAGTCACCATGGACTCTTAAAAAATTGTTTTTGCATTATGGTTCATTTCGATCAACCACCGTGCCAATGGTGAGACGTTCTGGGTCATGTTGCTTCTTGTTTCTCTAAATTAGCATGGTGAATGGTAACAATTGCAGTGTCGTTGTTGTAATAAGTTTGCTCACATTGCATCGATGTGTCTTCACTTGGTCGCTCGGGCTCTTTTTCTAGCTCTTTACCGTATTCTCCTCTGCATGCTCGCTGAATAGGTAACTCTTGTGTGAACAACCACGTGACTTCTTCTCAATCCACTCTTGATCGCGTGACTCCTTATTCTGGTAACAATAGTGTTATTTTTAGTAATGACTATGTTCTTAACATTACCCATGTTGGTAATTCGAGTCTCTGATTCATTATCATTGTCTGATGTTTTGGTAGTTCCACAATTTACTAAAAAAATCCTGTCCATTAGCAAGTTGTCTCGGGATATGAATCGTACTATTTGCTTTGATGATTCTTCTTTCACAATTTTGAATAAGTTTACTAGTGATGTTATTGGCAAAGGTTATCATAATAGGGGTTTATATGTTTTGGATTATGGTGGTGCTGCTTTATATGTTTTTGTTGCATCAAGTGTTTCTAAAGCATCTTTTGAACTTTGGTTTAGTGGATTGGGTCATGTTTTCCACAACATCTTTTTTTTTCTTTGAGCAGGTCTAGATGTTTGTCAGTTACTATTTTGCTACATAAGCCTCATTTATGTCGCTCTTGTGAGATGACTAAAGGCAAGCGTCTTTCTTTTAGTGATAATTTAAAACATGCACCACACATATTTGATTTAGTTCATTGTGATCTCTGGGGATCATCTCCTGTCATCTCTCATGATGGGTATTCTTATCATGTCATTTTTGTTGATTTTTCTCAATTCACCTGGGTATATCCTCTGCTGCAAAAGTGTGATTTTTAGAGGATTATATGCATTTTGAGGCTCTTGTTGAGAACCAATTTTCTACCACCATTAAAGTTTTTCAGAGTGATGGCGGAATCGAATTTCTAAATCATCGCATGCGATCACATTTTGCGTCTAAGGGTATTCATCATTAGCTTTCATGTCCTTACACTACAAAGAAAAATGGTCGTGCAGAGCGGAGGCATCGTTACATCAGTACTGAGACAGGATTGTCGATGTTTTTTCATTCCAGCC